>JAKWBO010000672.1:0-31583 GCA_034336685.1 Luscinia luscinia | reverse complement strand
AGACCTGTTGCCGCTAGCCGGTTCTTACACTTCGCGCCCGCGCCTTGCGTGAGACCTGTTGCCGCTAGCCGGTCTGCCTTCGCGCCCGGACTGCGGAGGTAGACCTGGTGCCGCTAGCGGTCTCGGCCTTTCGCGCCCGCCGCGGGTGTAGACCTGGTGCCGCTAGCCGGTCTCGGCGCTTCGCGCCCGCGCGCGGTAGACCTGGTGCCGCTAGCGGTCTCGGCCTTTCGCGCGCCCGCCGCGGGCTAGACCTGTTGCCGCTAGCCGGTCTCGGCCTTCGCCCCGCCGCGGAGGTAGACCTGGTGCCGTCCGCCTTTCGCGCCCTATGACCTACCCTTAAGCGGGAATGCCGGCGGACACCAGGTCTACCCCTTGATCGGGAATACAGAGGCGGACAACAGGTCTACCCGCTTAATCAAGAATGCAGGCGGACAACAGGTCTACCCTTAAAGCGGGAATGCAGGCGGACAACAGGTCTACCCCTTAAGCGGGAATGCCGGCGGACACCAGGTCTACCCCTTAAGCGGGAATGCAGGCGGACACCAGGTCTACCCTTAATCGGGAAGGCAGGCGGACAACAGGTCTACCCCTTAATCGGGAATGCAGGCGGACAACAGGTCTACCCCTTAAAGCGGGAATGCAGGCGGACAACAGGTCTACCCCTTAAGCGGGAATGCAGGCGGACAACAGGTCTACCCCTTAAGCGGGAATGCCGGCGGACAACCAGGTCTACCCCTTAAGCGGGAATGCCGGCGGACACCAGGTCTACCCCTTAAGTCGGGAATGCCGGCGGACACCAGGTCTACCGTTAATCAGGAATGCAGGCGGACACCAGGTCTACCCTTAAGCGGGGAATGCCGGCCGGACACCAGGTCTACCCCTTAATCGGGAATGCGGGCGGACACCAGGTCTACCCCTTAAGCGGGAATGCAGGCGGACAACAGGTCTACCCCTTAAGCGGGAATGCCGGCGGACAACAGGTCTACCCTTAATCGGGAATGCAGGCGGACAACAGGTCTACCCCTTAAGCGGGAATGCCGGCGGACAACAGGTCTACCCCTTAAGCGGGAATGCCGGCGGACACCAGGTCTACCCCTTAGTCGGGAATGCAGGCGGACACCAGGTCTACCCCTTAATCGGGAATGCAGGCGGACAACAGGTCTACCCCTTCAGCGGGAATGCAGGCGGACAACAGGTCTACCCCTTCATCGGGAATGCGGGCGGACAACAGGTCTACCCCTTAATCGGGAATGCCGGCGGACAACAGGTCTACCCCTTAAGCGGGAATGCCGGCGGACACCAGGTCTACCCCTTAAGCGGGAATGCGGCGGACACCAGGTCTACCCCTAATCGGGAATGCGGGCGGACAACAGGTCTACCCCTTAAGCGGGAATGCCGGCCCGGACACCAGGTCTACCCCTTAGCGGGAATGCAGGCGGACAACAGGTCTACCCCTTAAGCGGGAATGCCGGCGGACACCAGGTCTACCCCTTGAGCGGGAATGCAGGCGGACAACAGGTCTACCCCTTAAGCGGGAATGCCGGCGGACACCAGGTCTACCCCTTAGCGGGAATGCATGCGGACACCAGGTCTACCCTTAATCAGGAATGCAGGACAACAGGTCTACCCCTTTATCGGGAATGCCGGCGGACAGCAGGTCTACCCCTAAGCGGGAATGCAGGCGGACACCAGGTCTACCCTTAATCGGGAATGCAGGCGGACACCAGGTCTACCCTTAATCGGGAATGCAGGCGGACAGCAGGTCTACCCCTTAAGCGGGAATGCCGGCGGACAACAGGTCTACCCCTTAATCGGGAATGCAGGCGGACAACAGGTCTACCCCTTAAGCGGGAATGCCGGCGGACACCAGGTCTACCCCTTAAGCGGGAATAGCCGGCGGACAACAGGTCTACCCCTTAATGCGGGAATGCAGGCGGACAACAGGTCTACCCTTTAATCGAGAATGCCGGCGGACACCAGGTCTACCCTTAATCGGGAATGCGGGCGGACAACAGGTCTACCCCTTTATCGAGAATGCCGGCGGACACCAGGTCTACCCCTTAAGCGGGAATGCCGGCGGACACCAGGTCTACCCTTAATCGGGAATGCAGGCGGACAACAGGTCTACCCCTTCAGCGGGAATGCCGGCGGACAACAGGTCTACCCTTAAGCGGGAATGCATGCGGACACCAGGTCTGCCCCTTAATCGGGAATGCAGGCGGACAACAGGTCTACCCCTTAAGCGGGAATGCCGGCGGACACCAGGTCTACCCCTTAAGCGGGAATGCCGGCGGACACCAGGTCTACCCCTTAAGCGGGAATGCCGGCGGACAACAGGTCTACCCCTTTCTCGGGAATGCAGGCGGACACCAGGTCTACCCCTTAATCGGGAATGCAGGCGGACACCAGGTCTACCCCTTAATCGGGAATGCAGGCGGACAACAGGTCTACCCTTAAGCGGGAATGCCGGCGGACACCAGGTCTACCCCTTAAGCGGGAATGCCGGCGGACAACAGGTCTACCCCTTAGCCGGGAGTGCAGGGCGGACAACAGGTCTACCCCTTAATCGGGAATGCAGGGCGGACACCAGGTCTGCACGCCTTAATCGGGAATGCAGGCGGACACAGGTCTACCCCTTAAGCGGGAATGCGAGGCGGACAACAGGTCTACCCTTAGCAGGAATGCCGGCGGACAACAGGTCTACCCCTTAAGTCGGGAATGCAGAGGCGGACAACAGGTCTACCCTTAAGCGGGAATACCGGCGGACACCAGGTCTACCCCTTAGTCGGGAATGCAGGCGGACACCAGGTCTACCCCTTAATCGGGAATGCGGGCGGACAACAGGTCTACCCCTTAAGCGGGAATGCCGGCGGACAACAGGTCTACCCTTAAGCGAGGAATGCCGGCGGACAACAGGTCTACCCCTTAATCGGGAATGCAGGCGGACAACAGGTCTACCCCTTGAGCGGGAATGCCGGCGGACAACAGGTCTACCCCTTGTCCCGGGAATGCAGGCGGACAACAGGTCTACCCTAGTCGGAATGCAGGCGGACAACCAGGTCTACCCCTTAAGCGGGAATGCCGGCGGACACCAGGTCTACCCCTTAATCGGGAATGCAGGCGGACAACAGGTCTACCCCTTAAGCGGGGAATGCCGGCGGACACCAGGTCTACCCCTTAATCGGGAATGCAGGGCCGGACAACAGGTCTACCCTTAAGCGGGAATGCCGGCGGACACCAGGTCTACCCCTTAATGGGAATGCCGGGACAACAGGTCTATAAGCGGGAATGCGGCGGACACCAGGTCTACCCTTAATCGGGAATGCAGGCGGACAACAGGTCTACCCCTTAATCGCGGGAATGCCGGCGGACAGCAGGTCTACCCCTTACTGCGGGAATGCCGGCGGACACCAGGTCTACCCCTTAATCGGGAATGCCGGCGGACACCAGGTCTGCCCTTAATCGGGAATGCGGGCGGACAACAGGTCTACCCCTTAAGCGGGAATGCAGGCGGACAACAGGTCTACCCCTTAAGCGGGAAAGCAGGCGGACAACAGGTCTACCCCTGTAGTCGAGAATGCCGGCGGACAACAGGTCTACCCCTTAAGCGGGAATGCCGGCGGACACCAGGTCTACCCCTTCAGCGGGAATGCAGGCGGACAACAGGTCTACCCCTTCAGCGGGAATGCCGGCGGACAGCAGGTCTACCCCTTAGCGGGAATGCCGGCGGACACCAGGTCTACCCCTTAAGCGGGAATGCCGGCGGACACCAGGTCTACCCCTTAAGCGGGAATGCAGGCGGACACCAGGTCTACCCCTTAGTCGGGAATGCAGGCGGACACCAGGTCTACCCCTTAATCGGGAATGCAGGCGGACAACAGGTCTACCCCTTGAGCGGGAATGCCGGCGGACACCAGGTCTACCCCTTGAGCGGGAGTGCAGGCGGACAACAGGTCTACCCCTTAAGCGGGAATGCCGGCGGACACCAGGTCTACCCATTAAGCGGGAATGCCGGCGGACAACAGGTCTACCCCTTAAGCAGGAATGCCGGCGGACACCAGGTCTACCCCTTAATCGGGAATGCCGGCGGACAACGGGTCTACCCTTAGCGCAGGAATGCCGGCGGACACCAGGTCTACCCCTTAAGCGGGAATGCAGGCGGACACCAGGTCTACCCCTTGTCGGGAATGCCGGCGGACACCAGGTCTACCCTATAGCGGGAATGCGGGCGGACAACAGGTCTACCCCTTAAGCGGGAATGCCGGCGGACAACAGGTCTACCCTTAAGCGGGAATGCAGGCGGACACCAGGTCTACCCCTTAAGCGGGAATGCAGGCGGACAACAGGTCTACCCCTTAAGCGGGAATGCCGGCGGACACCAGGTCTACCCCTTAATCCGGGAATGCAGGCGGACAACAGGTCTACCCCTTAAGCGGGAATGCAGGCGGACAACAGGTCTACCCCTTCAGTCGGGAATGCAGGCGGACAACAGGTCTACCCCTTCATCGGGAATGCAGGCGGACACCAGGTCTACCCTTAGTCGGGAATGCCGGCGGACAACAGGTCTACCCCTTAAGCGGGAATGCCGGCGGACACCAGGTCTACCCCTTAAGCGGGAATGCCGGCGGACACCAGGTCTACCCTTAATCGGAGAATGCAGGCGGACAACAGGTCTACCCTTAAGCGGGAATGCCGGCGGACACCAGGTCTACCCCTTAAGCGGGAATGCAGGCGGACAACAGGTCTACCCCTTAAGCGGGAATGCCGGCGGACACCAGGTCTACCCCTTAAGCGGGAATGCCGGCGGACACCAGGTCTACCCCTTAAGCGGGAATGCAGGCGGACACCAGGTCTACCCCTTAAGCGGGAATGCCGGCGGACACCAGGTCTACCCCTTAAGCGGGAATGCCGGCGGACACCAGGTCTACCCCTTAAGCGGGAATGCATGCGGACACCAGGTCTACCCCTTAATCGGGAATGCAGGCGGACACCAGGTCTACCCCTTAATCGAGGAATGCAGGCGGACACCAGGTCTACCCCTTAAGCCGGGAATGCCGGCGGACACCAGGTCTACCCCTAAGCGGGAATGCAGGCGGACAACAGGTCTACCCCTTAAGCGGGAATGCCGGCGGACACCAGGTCTACCCTTAAGCGGGAATGCCGGCGGACAACAGGTCTACCCCTTAATCGGGAATGCCGGCGGACACCAGGTCTACCCCTTCAGCGGGAATGCCGGCGGACACCAGGTCTACCCCTTAAGCGGGAATGCCGGCGGACACCAGGTCTACCCCTTAAGCGAGAATGCCGGCGGACACCAGGTCTACCCCTTAAGCGGGAATGCAGGCGGACACCAGGTCTACCCCTTAAGCGGGAATGCCTGCGGACACCAGGTCTACCCCTTAATCAGGGAATGCAGGCGGACAACAGGTCTACCCCTTAGCGGGAATGCCGGCGGACACCAGGTCTACCCCTTAGCGGGAATGCCGGCGGACAACAGGTCTACCCCTTAATGGGGAATGCAGGCGGACAACAGGTCTACCCCTTTCTCGGGAATGCCGGCGGACACCAGGTCTACCCCTTAATGGGGAATGCGGGCGGACAACAGGTCTACCCCTTTCTCGAGAATGCCGGCGGACAACAGGTCTACCCCTTAAGCGGGAATGCCGGCGGACACCAGGTCTACCCCTTAAGCGGGAATGCCGGCGGACACCAGGTCTACCTCTTCAGCGGGAATGCCGGCGGACACCAGGTCTACCCCTTAGCGGGAATGCATGCGGACACCAGGTCTACCCCTTAATCGGGAATGCAGGCGGACAACAGGTCTACCCCTTCAGCGGGAATGCCGGCGGACACCAGGTCTACCTCTTAAGCGGGAATGCCGGCGGACACCAGGTCTACCCCTTAATGCGGGAATGCAGGCGGACAACAGGTCTACCCCTTTCTCGGGAATGCAGGCGGACACCAGGTCTACCCCTTAATCGGGAATGCCGGCGGACACCAGGTCTACCCTTAATCGGGAAAGCAGGCGGACAACAGGTCTACCCTTAAGCGGGAATGCCGGCGGACACCAGGTCTACCCCTTAAGCGGGAATGCAGGCGGACAACAGGTCTACCCCTTAAGCGGGAATGCCGGCGGACACCAGGTCTACCCCTTAATCGGGAATGCAGGCGGACAACAGGTCTACCCCTTAAGCGGGAATGCCGGCGGACACCAGGTCTACCCCTAAGCGGGAATGCCGGCGGACAACAGGTCTACCCCTTAAGCGGGAATGCCGGCGGACACCAGGTCTACCCCTTAAGCGGGAATGCATGGCGGACACCAGGTCTACCCCTTAATCGGGAATGCCGGCGGACAACAGGTCTACCCCTTAGCGGGAATGCCGGCGGACACCAGGTCTACCCCTTAATCGGGAATGCAGGCGGACAACAGGTCTACCCTTAATCGGGAATGCAGGCGGACAACAGGTCTACCCTTCAGCGGGAATGCAGGCGGACAACAGGTCTACCCCTTAAGCGGGAATAGCAGGCGGACAACAGGTCTACCCCTTAGCGGGAATGCCGGCGGACACAGGTCTACCCCTTAAGCGGGAATGCAGGCGGACAACAGGTCTACCCCTTAAGCGGGAATGCCGGCGGACACCAGGTCTACCCCTTAAGCGGGAATGCATGCGGACACCAGGTCTACCCCTTAGGCGGGAATGCCGGCGGACACCAGGTCTACCCCTTAGCGGGAATGCCGGCGGACACCAGGTCTACCCCTTAAGCGGGAATGCAGGCGGACACCAGGTCTACCCCTTAATCGGGAATGCAGGCGGACACCAGGTCTACCCTTAATCGAGGAATGCAGGGCGGACACCAGGTCTACCCCTTAAGCGGGAATGCCGGCGGACACCAGGTCTACCCCTTAAGCGGGAATGCAGGCGGACAACAGGTCTACCCCTTAAGCGGGAATGCCGGCGGACACCAGGTCTACCCCTTAATCCCGGGAATGCAGGCGGACACCAGGTCTACCCCTTAATCAGGAATGCCGGCGGACACCAGGTCTACCCCTTCAGCGGGAATGCCGGCGGACACCAGGTCTACCCCTTAAGCGGGAATGCCGGCGGACACCAGGTCTACCCTTAAGCGGGAATGCCGGCGGACACCAGGTCTACCCCTTAAGCGGGAATGCAGGCGGACACCAGGTCTACCCCTTAAGCGGGAATGCCGGCGGACACCAGGTCTACCCTTAATCGGGAATGCAGGCGGACAACAGGTCTACCCCTTAAGCGGGAATGCCGGCGGACACCAGGTCTACCCCTTCAGCGGGAATGCCGGCGGACAACAGGTCTACCCTTAATGGGGAATGCAGGCGGACAACAGGTCTACCCTTTCTCGGGAATGCCGGCGGACACCAGGTCTACCCCTTAAGCGGGAATGCAGGCGGACAACAGGTCTACCTTTCTCGAGAATGCCGGCGGACAACAGGTCTACCCCTTAAGCGGGAATGCCGGCGGACACCAGGTCTACCCTTAAGCGGGAATGCCGGCGGACACCAGGTCTACCTCTTCAGCGGGAATGCCGGCGGACACCAGGTCTACCCCTTAAGCGGGAATGCATGCGGACACAGGTCTACCCCTTAATCGGGAATGCAGGCGGACAACAGGTCTACCCCTTAAGCGGAATGCCGGCGGACACCAGGTCTACCCCTTAAGCGGGAATGCCGGCGGACAACAGGTCTACCCCTTAATCAGGGAATGCCGGCGGACACCAGGTCTACCCCTTCAGCGGGAATGGCGGCGGACACCAGGTCTACCCTTAAGCAGGAATGCCGGCGGACAACAGGTCTACCCCTTAATCAGGAATGCCGGCGGACACCAGGTCTACCCCTTCAAGCGGGAATGCCGGCGGACACCAGGTCTACCCCTTAAGCGGGAATGCCGGCGGACACCAGGTCTACCCTTAAGCGGGGAATGCCGGCGGACACCAGGTCTACCCCTTAGCGGGAATGCAGGCGGACACCAGGTCTACCCCTTAAGCGGGAATGCTGCGGACACCAGGTCTACCCCTTAATCGGGAATGCAGGCGGACAACAGGTCTACCCCTTAAGCGGGAATGCCGGCGGACACCAGGTCTACCCCTTAGCGGGAATGCCGGCGGACAACAGGTCTACCCCTTAATGGGGAATGCAGGCGGACAACAGGTCTACCCCTTTCTCGAGAATGCCGGCGGACAACAGGTCTACCCTTAAGCGGGAATGCCGGCGGACACCAGGTCTACCCTTAATCGGGAATGCAGGCGGACACCAGGTCTACCCCTTAATCGGGAATGCAGGCGGACAACAGGTCTACCCTTAAGCGGGAATGCCGGCGGACACCAGGTCTACCCCTTAGGCGGGAATGCCGGCCGGACACCAGGTCTACCCCTTAATGGGGAATGCAGGCGGACAACAGGTCTACCCCTTAATCGGGAATGCAGGCGGACAACAGGTCTACCCCTTCAGCGGGAATGCCGGCGGACAACAGGTCTACCCCTTAAGCGGGAATGCCGGCGGACGCTCAGGTCTACCCCTTAAAGCGGGAATGCAGGCGGACAACAGGTCTACCCCTTAAGCGGGAATGCCGGCGGACACCAGGTCTACCCCTTAAGCGGGAATGCCGGCGGACACCAGGTCTACCCCTTAAGCGGGAATGCATGCGGACACAGGTCTACCCCTTAAGCGGGAATGCCGGCGGACACCAGGTCTACCCTTAAGCGGGAATGCCGGCGGACACCAGGTCTACCCCTATAAGCGGGAATGCATGCGGACACCAGGTCTACCCCTTTCTCGAGAATGCAGGCGGACACTGAGGTCTACCCCTTAATCGGGAATGCGGGCGGACAACAGGTCTACCCTTAATCGCAGGAAAGCAGGCGGACAACAGGTCTGCCCCTTAAGCGGGAATGCCGAGCGGACACCAGGTCTACCCCTTAAGCGGGAATGCAGGCGGACAACAGGTCTACCCTTAAGCGGGAATGCCGGCGGACACCAGGTCTACCCTTAATCCCGAGAATGCAGGCGGACAACAGGTCTACCCCTTAAGCGGGAATGCCGGCGGACACCAGGTCTACCCCTTAAGCGGGAATGCCGGCGGACAACAGGTCTACCCTTAAGCGGGAATGCCGGCCGGACACCAGGTCTACCCTTAAGCGGGAATGCATGCGGACACCAGGTCTACCCTTAATCACGGGAATGCAGGCGGACACCAGGTCTACCCCTTAAGCGGAGATGCCGGCGGACACCAGGTCTACCCCTTAATCGGGAATGCAGGCGGACCACAGGTCTACCCTTAATCGGGAATGCAGGCGGACAACAGGTCTACCCCTTCAGCGGGAATGAAGGCGGACAACAGGTCTACCCTTAATCGGGGAAAGCAGGCGGACAACAGGTCTACCCTTAAGCGGGAATGCCGGCGGACACCAGGTCTACCCCTTAGGCGGGAATGCCGGCGGACACCAGGTCTACCCCTTCAGCGGGAATGCAGGCGGACAACAGGTCTACCCCTTCGGCGGGAATGCCGGCGGACAGCAGGTCTACCCCTTAAGCGGGAATGCCGGCGGACACCAGGTCTACCCCTTAAGCGGGAATGCCGGCGGACACCAGGTCTACCCTTAAGCGGGAATGCGGGCGGACACCAGGTCTACCCCTTAATCGGAATGCAGGCGGACACCAGGTCTACCCCTTAATCGGGAATGCAGGCGGACAACAGGTCTGCCCTTAAGCGGGAATGCCGGCGGACACCAGAGTCTACCCCATAAGCGGGAATGCAGGCGGACAACAGGTCTACCCCTTAAGCGGGAATGCCGGCGGACACCAGGTCTACCCATTAAGCGGGAATGCCGGCGGACAACAGGTCTACCCTTAAGCGGGAATGCCGGCGGACACCAGGTCTACCCCTTAAGCGGGAATGCCGGCGGACAACGGGTCTACCGTTAAGCGGGAATGCCGGCGGACACCAGGTCTACCCGCTAAGCGGGAATGCAGGCGGACAACAGGTCTACCCTTGAGCGCAGGAATGCCGGCGGACACCAGGTCTACCCCTTAAGCGGGAATGCAGGCGGACAACAGGTCTACCCCTTAAGCGGGAATGCCGGCGGACAACAGGTCTACCCCTTAAGCGGGAATGCATGCGGACACCAGGTCTACCCTTAAGCAGGAATGCAGGCGGACAACAGGTCTACCCCTTAGCGGGAATGCCGGCGGACACCAGGTCTACCCCTTAATCCAGGAATGCAGGCGGACAACAGGTCTACCCCTTAAGCGGGAATGCAGGCGGACAACAGGTCTACCCCTTCAGCGGGAATGAAGGCGGACAACAGGTCTACCCCTTCATCGGGAATGCAGGCGGACAACAGGTCTACCCCTTAATCAGGAATGCCGGCGGACAACAGGTCTACCCTTAAGCGGGAATGCCGGCGGACACCAGGTCTACCCCTTAAGCGGGAATGCCGGCGGACACCAGGTCTACCCTTAATCGGGAATGCAGGCGGACAACAGGTCTACACCTTAAGCGGGAATGCCGGCGGACACCAGGTCTACCCCTTAAGCGGGAATGCAGGCGGACAACAGGTCTACCCCTTAAGCGGGGAATGCCGGCGGACACCAGGTCTACCCCTTAAGCGGGAATGCATGCGGACACCAGGTCTACCCTTAAGCGGGAATGCCGGCGGACACCAGGTCTACCCCTTAAGCGGGAATGCATGCGGACACCAGGTCTACCCCTTAATCAGGAATGCAGGCGGACACCAGGTCTACCCCTTAGTCGGGAATGCCGGCGGACACCAGGTCTACCCCTTAAGCGGGAATGCAGGCGGACAACAGGTCTACCCCTTAAGCGGGAATGCCGGCGGACACCAGGTCTACCCCTTAGCGGGAATGCAGGCGGACACCAGGTCTACCCCTTAAGCGGGAATGCCTGCGGACACCAGGTCTACCCTTAATCGGGAATGCAGGCGGACAACAGGTCTACCCCTTAAGCGGGAATGCCGGCGGACACCAGGTCTACCCCTTAAGCGGGAATGCCGGCGGACAACAGGTCTACCCCTTAATGGGGAATGCAGGCGGACAACAGGTCTACCCCTTTCTCGGGAATGCCGGCGGACACCAGGTCTACCCCTTAATGGGGAATGCAGGCGGACAACAGGTCTACCCCTTTCTCGAGAATGCCGGCGGACAACAGGTCTACCCCTTAAGCGGGAATGCCGGCGGACACCGGGTCTACCCCTTAAGCGGGAATGCCGGCGGACACCAGGTCTACCTCTTCAGCGGGAATGCCGGCGGACACCAGGTCTACCCCTTAGCGGGAATGCATGCGGACACCAGGTCTACCCCTTAATCGGGAATGCAGGCGGACAACAGGTCTACCCCTTCAGCGGGAATGCCGGCGGACACCAGGTCTACCTCTTAAGCGGGAATGCCGGCGGACACCAGGTCTACCCCTTAAGCGGGAATGCAGGCGGACAACAGGTCTACCCCTTTCTCGAGAATGCAGGCGGACACCAGGTCTACCCTTAATCGGGAATGCCGGCGGACACCAGGTCTACCCCTTAATCGGGAAAGCAGGCGGACAACAGGTCTACCCCTTAAGCGGGAATGCCGGCGGACACCAGGTCTACCCCTTAATGGGGAATGCAGGCGGACAACAGGTCTACCCCTTAAGCGGGAATGCAGGCGGACAACAGGTCTACCCCTTAGGCGGGAATGCAGGCGGACAACAGGTCTACCCTTCAGCGGGAATGCCGGCGGACACCAGGTCTACCCCTTAAGCGGGAATGCAGGCGGACAACAGGTCTACCCCTTCAGCGGGAATGCCGGCGGACAACAGGTCTACCCCTTAAGCGGGAATGCCGGCGGACACCAGGTCTACCCCTTAAGCGGGAATGCCGGCGGACACCAGGTCTACCTCTTAAGCGGGAATGCCGGCGGACACCAGGTCTACCCCTTAGGCGGGAATGCATGCGGACACCAGGTCTACCCCTTAATCGGGAATGCAGGCGGACAACAGGTCTACCCCTTCAGCGGGAATGCCGGCGGACACCAGGTCTACCTCTTAAGCGGGAATGCCGGCGGACACCAGGTCTACCCCTTAATGGGGAATGCAGGCGGACAACAGGTCTACCCCTTTCTCGAGAATGCAGGCGGACACCAGGTCTACCCCTTAGTCGGGAATGCCGGCGGACACCAGGTCTACCCCTTAATCGGGAAAGCAGGCGGACAACAGGTCTACCCCTTAGGCGGGAATGCCGGCGGACACCAGGTCTACCCTTATAGCGGGAATGCAGGCGGACAACAGGTCTACCCTTAAGCGGGAATGCCGGCGGACACCAGGTCTACCCTTAATCGAGAATGCAGGCGGACAACAGGTCTACCCCTTAAGCGGGAATGCCGGCGGACACCAGGTCTACCCTTAAGCGGGAATGCCGGCGGACAACAGGTCTACCCCTTAAGCGGGAATGCCGGCGGACACCAGGTCTACCCCTTAAGCGGGAATGCATGCGGACACCAGGTCTACCCCTTAATCGGGAATGCAGGCGGACACCAGGTCTACCCCTTTCTCGGGAAAGCCGGCGGACACCAGGTCTACCCCTTAAGCGGGAATGCCGGCGGACCACAGGTCTACCCCTTAATCGGGAATGCAGGCGGACAACAGGTCTACCCCTTCAGCGGGAATGAAGGCGGACAACAGGTCTACCCCTTAAGCGGGAAAGCAGGCGGACAACAGGTCTACCCTTTCTCGAGAATGCCGGCCCGGACAACAGGTCTACCCCTTAGGCGGGAATGCCGGCGGACACCAGGTCTACCCCTTCAGCGGGAATGCAGGCGGACAACAGGTCTACCCCTTCAGCGGGAATGCCGGCGGACAACAGGTCTACCCCTTAGCGGGAATGCCGGCGGACACCAGGTCTACCCCTTAAGCGGGAATGCCGGCGGACACCAGGTCTACCCCTTAAGCGGGAATGCAGGCGGACACCAGGTCTACCCTTAATCGGGAATGCAGGCGGACACCAGGTCTACCCCTTAATCGGGAATGCAGGCGGACAACAGGTCTACCCCTTAAGCGGGAATGCCAGCGGACACCAGGTCTACCCCTTAGCGGGAATGCAGGCGGACAACAGGTCTACCCCTTAAGCGGGAATGCCGGCGGACACCAGGTCTACCCATTAGCGGGAATGCCGGCGGACAACAGGTCTACCCCTTAAGCGGGAATGCCGGCGGACACCAGGTCTACCCCGTAAGCGGGAATGCCGGCGGACAACGGGTCTACCCGTTAAGCGGGAATGCCGGCGGACACCAGGTCTACCCCTTAAGCGGGAATGCAGGCGGACAACAGGTCTACCCCTTGAGCGGGAATGCCGGCGGACACCAGGTCTACCCCTTAAGCGGGAATGCAGGCGGACAACAGGTCTACCCCTTAAGCGGGAATGCCGGCGGACAGCAGGTCTACCCCTTAAGCGGGAATGCATGCGGACACCAGGTCTACCCCTTAAGCGGGAATGCAGGCGGACAACAGGTCTACCCCTTAAGCGGGAATGCCGGCGGACACCAGGTCTACCCCTTAATGTCGGGAATGCCAGGCCGGACAACAGGTCTACCCTTAAGCGGGAATGCAGGCGGACAACAGGTCTACCCCTTCAGCGGGAATGAAGGCGGACAACAGGTCTACCCTTCATCGGGAATGCAGGCGGACACCAGGTCTACCCTTAATCGGGAATGCCGGCGGACAACAGGTCTACCCCTTAAGCGGGAATGCCGGCGGACACCAGGTCTACCCCTTAAGCGGGAATGCCGGCGGACACCAGGTCTACCCCTTAATCGGGAATGCAGGCGGACAACAGGTCTACACCTTAAGCGGGAATGCCGGCGGACACCAGGTCTACCCCTTAAGCGGGAATGCAGGCGGACAACAGGTCTACCCCTTAGCGGGAATGCGGCGGACACCAGGTCTACCCCTTAAGCGGGAATGCCGGCGGACACCAGGTCTACCCTTAAGCGGGAATGCATGCGGACACCAGGTCTACCCCTTAAGCGGGAATGCCGGCGGACACCAGGTCTACCCCTTAAGCGGGAATGCCGGCGGACACCAGGTCTACCCCTTAAGCGGGAATGCATGCGGACACCAGGTCTACCCTTAATCGGGAATGCAGGCGGACACCAGGTCTACCCCTTAATCGGGAATGCAGGCGGACACCAGGTCTACCCTTAAGCGGGAATGCCGGCGGACACTAGGTCTACCCCTTAAGCGGGAATGCAGGCGGACAACAGGTCTACCCCTTAAGCGGGAATGCCGGGCGGACACCAAGTCTACCCCTTAAGCGGGGAATGCCGGCGGACAACAGGTCTACCCCTTAATCGGGAATGCCGGCGGACACCAGGTCTACCCCTTCAGCGGGAATGCCGGCGGACACCAGGTCTACCCCTTAAGCGGGAATGCCGGCGGACACCAGGTCTACCCCTTAAGCGAGAATGCCGGCGGACACCAGGTCTACCCCTTAAGCGGGAATGCAGGCGGACACCAGGTCTACCCCTTAAGCGGGAATGCCTGCGGACACCAGGTCTACCCCTTAATCCGGGAATGCAGGCGGACAACAGGTCTACCCCTTAAGCGGGAATGCCGGCGGACACCAGGTCTACCCCTTAAGCGGGAATGCCGGCGGACAACAGGTCTACCCCTTAATGGGGAATGCAGGCGGACAACAGGTCTACCCCTTTCTCGGGAATGCCGGCGGACGCCAGGTCTACCCTTAATGGGGAATGCAGGCGGACAACAGGTCTACCCCTTTCTCGAGAATGCCGGCGGACAACAGGTCTACCCCTAAGCGAGGAATGCCGGCGGACACCAGGTCTACCCCTTAAGCGGGAATGCCGGCGGACACCAGGTCTACCTCTTCAGCGGGAATGCCGGCGGACACCAGGTCTACCCCTTAAGCGGGAATGCATGCGGACACCAGGTCTACCCCTTAATCGGGAATGCAGGCGGACAACAGGTCTACCCCTTCAGCGGGAATGCCGGCGGACACCAGGTCTACCTCTTAAGCGGGAATGCCGGCGGACACCAGGTCTACCCCTTAATGGGGAATGCAGGCGGACAACAGGTCTACCCTTTCTCGAGAATGCAGGCGGACACCAGGTCTACCCTTAATCGAGAATGCCGGCGGACACCAGGTCTACCCTTAATCGGGAAAGCAGGCGGACAACAGGTCTACCCCTTAAGCGGGAATGCCGGCGGACACCAGGTCTACCCCTTAAGCGGGAATGCAGGCGGACAACAGGTCTACCCCTTAAGCGGGAATGCCGGCGGACACCAGGTCTACCCCTTAATCGAGAATGCAGGCGGACAACAGGTCTGCCCCTTAAGCGGGAATGCCGGCGGACACCAGGTCTACCCCTTAAGCGGGAATGCCGGCGGACAACAGGTCTACCCCTTAAGCGGGAATGCCGGCGGACACCAGGTCTACCCCTTAAGCGGGAATGCATGCGGACACCAGGTCTACCCCTTAATCGGGAATGCAGGCGGACAACAGGTCTACCCCTTAAGCGGGAATGCCGGCGGACACCAGGTCCTACCCCTTAATCGGGAATGCAGGCGGACAACAGGTCTGCCCCTTAATCGGGAATGCAGGGCGGACAACAGGTCTGCCCCTTCAGCGGGAATGAAGGCGGACAACAGGTCTACCTTAGCGGGAAAGCAGGCGGACAACAGGTCTACCCTTAAGCGGGAATGCCGGCGGACACCAGGTCTACCCCTTAAGCGGGAATGCAGGCGGACAACAGGTCTACCCTTAAGCGGGAATGCCGGCGGACGCCAGGTCTACCCCTTAAGCGGGAATGCATGCGGACACCAGGTCTACCCCTTAAGCGGGAATGCCGGCCGGACACCAGGTCTACCCTTAAGCGGGAATGCCGGCGGACACCAGGTCTACCCCTTAAGCGGGAATGCATGCGGACACCAGGTCTACCCCTTAATCGGGAATGCAGGCGGACAGCAGGTCTACCCTTAATCGGGAATGCAGGCGGACACCAGGTCTACCCCTTAAGCGGGAATGCCGGCGGACACCAGGTCTACCCTTAAGCGGGAATGCAGGCGGACAACAGGTCTACCCCTTAAGCGGGAATGCCGGCGGACACCAGGTCTACCCCTTAAGTCGAGGAATGCCGGCGGACACCAGGTCTACCCTTAATCAGGAATGCCGGCGGACACCAGGTCTACCCCTTCAGCGGGAATGCCGGCGGACACCAGGTCTACCCCTTAAGCGGGAATGCCGGCGGACACCAGGTCTACCCCTTAAGCGGGAATGCCGGCGGACACCAGGTCTACCCCTTAGCGGGAATGCCGGCGGACACCAGGTCTACCCCTTAAGCGGGAATGCCTGCGGACACCAGGTCTACCCCTTAATCGGGAATGCAGGCGGACAACAGGTCTACCCCTTAAGCGGGAATGCCGGCGGACACCAGGTCTACCCCTTAAGCGGGAATGCCGGCGGACAGCAGGTCTACCCCTTAATGGGAATGCAGGCGGACAACAGGTCTACCCCTTAACTCAGGAATGCCGGCGGACACCAGGTCTACCCCTTAATGGGAATGCAGGCGGACAACAGGTCTACCCCTTTCTCAGGGAATGCCGAGCGGACACCAGGTCTACCCCTTAAGCGGGAATGCAGGCGGACACCAGGTCTACCCTTAAGCGGGAATGCCGGCGGACACCAGGTCTACCCCTTCAGCGGGGGTGCAGGCGGACACCAGGTCTACCCCTTAAGCGAGGAATGCACGTCCCGGACACCAGGTCTACCCTTAAGTCAGGAATGCAGGCGGACAACAGGTCTACCCCTTAAGCGGGAATGCCGGCGGACACCAGGTCTACCCTTAGGCGGGAATGCCGGCGGACAACAGGTCTACCCCTTAATCCCGGGAATGCCGGCGGACACCAGGTCTACCCCTTCAGCAGGAATGCCGGCGGACACCAGGTCTACCCCTTAAGCGAGAATGCCGGCGGACACCAGGTCTACCCCTTAAGCAGGAATGCCAGCGGACACCAGGTCTACCCTTAAGCGGGAATGCAGGCGGACACCAGGTCTACCCCTTAAGCGGGAATGCCTGCGGACACCAGGTCTACCCCTTAATCGGGAATGCGGGCGGACAACAGGTCTACCCCTTAAGCCGGGAATGCCGGCCGGACACCAGGTCTACCCCTTAAGCGGGAATGCCGGCGGACAACAGGTCTACCCCTTAATGCGGGAATGCAGGCGGACAACAGGTCTACCCCTTTCTCGGGAATGCCGGCGGACACCAGGTCTACCCCTTAATGGGGAATGCAGGCGGACAACAGGTCTACCCCTTTCTCGAGAATGCCGGCGGACAACAGGTCTACCCCTTAGCGGGAATGCCGGCGGACACCAGGTCTACCCTTAAGCGGGAATGCGAGGCGGACACCAGGTCTACCTCTTCCGCGGGAATGGCCGGCGGACACCAGGTCTACCCCTTAAGCGGGAATGCATGCGGACACCAGGTCTACCCCTTAATCGGGAATGCAGGCGGACAACAGGTCTACCCTTAGCGGGAGTGCCGGCGGACACCAGGTCTACCTCTAAGCGGGAATGCCGGCGGACACCAGGTCTACCCCTCAGCGGGAATGCGGGCGGACAGCAGGTCTACCCCTTTCTCGAGAATGCAGGCGGACACCAGGTCTGCCCCTTAATCAGGAATGCCGGCGGACACCAGGTCTACCCCTTAATCGGGAAAGCAGGCGGACAACAGGTCTACCCCTTAAGCAGGAATGCCGGCGGACACCAGGTCTACCCCTTAATGGGGAATGCAGGCGGACACCAGGTCTACCCCTTAAGCGGGAATGCAGGCGGACAACAGGTCTACCCCTTAGCGGGAATGCAGGCGGACAACCAGGTCTACCCCTTCAGCGGGAATGCAGGCGGACACCAGAGTCTACCCTTAAAGGCGGGAATGCAGGCGGACAACAGGTCTACCCCTTCGGCGGGAATGCCGGCGGACAACAGGTCTACCCCTTAAGCGGGAATGCCGGCGGACACCAGGTCTGCCCCTTAAGCGGGAATGCCGGCGGACACCAGGTCTACCTCTTAAGCGGGAATGCCGGCGGACACCAGGTCTACCCCTTAAGCGGGAATGCATGCGGACGCAGGTCTACCCTTAATCAGGAATGCAGGCGGACAACAGGTCTACCCCTTCAGCGGGAATGCCGGCGGACGCAGGTCTACCTCTTAGCGGGAATGCCGGCGGACACCAGGTCTACCCTTAATGGGGAATGCAGGCGGACAACAGGTCTACCCCTTTCTCGAGTACAGGCGGACACCAGGTCTACGCCATATCAGGAATGCCGGCGGACACCAGGTCTACCCCTTAATCGGGAAAGCAGGCGGACAACAGGTCTACCCCTTAGCGGGGAATGCCGGCGGACACCAGGTCTACACTTAGGCGGGAATGCAGGCGGACAACAGGTCTACCCCTTAAGCGGGAATGCCGGCGGACACCAGGTCTACCCCTTGATCGAGGAATGCAGGCGGACAACAGGTCTACCCCTTAAGCGGGAATGCCGGCGGACACCAGGTCTACCTTAAGCGGGAATGCCGGCCGGACAACAGGTCTACCCTTAAGCGGGAATGCCGGCGGACACCAGGTCTACCCATAAGCGGGGAATGCATGCGGACACCAGGTCTACCCCTTAATCGGAGAATGCAGGCGGACACCAGGTCTACCCCTTAAGCGGGAATGCCGGCGGACACCAGGTCTACCCTTAATCGGGAATGCAGGCGGACCACAGGTCTACCTTAATCGGGAATGCGGGGCGGACAACAGGTCTACCCCTTCAGCGGGAATGAAGGCGGACAACAGGTCTACCCCTTAGCGGGAAAGCAGGCGGACAACAGGTCTACCCCTTAGCGGGAATGCCGGCGGACAACAGGTCTACCCCTTAAGCAGGAATGCCGGCGGACACCAGGTCTACCCCTTCAGCCGGGAATGCAGGCGGACAACAGGTCTACCCCTTCAGCGGGAATGCCGGCGGACAACAGGTCTACCCTTAGCGGGAATGCCGGCGGACACCAGGTCTACCCCTTAAGCGGGAATGCCAGCGGACACCAGGTCTACCCCTTAGAGCGGGGAATGCAGGCGGACACGCAGGTCTACCCTTAATCAGGAATGCAGGCGGACACCAGGTCTACCCCTTAATCAGGAATGCGGGCGGACAGCAGGTCTACCCCGTAAGCGGAATGCCGGCGGACACCAGGTCTACCCCTAAGCGGGAATGCAGGCGGCCGACAGGTCTACCCCTTAAGCGGGAATGCCGGCGGACACCAGGTCTACCCATTAAGCGGGAATGCCGGCGGACAACAGGTCTACCCCTTAAGCGGGAATGCCGGCGGACACAGGTCTACCCCTTAAGCGGGAATGCCGGCGGACAGCGGGTCTACCGTTAAGCGGGAATGCCGGCGGACACCAGGTCTACCCCTTAAGCGGGAATGCGGGCGGACAACAGGTCTGCCCCTTGAGCGGGAATGCCGGCGGACGCCAGGTCTACCCTTAAGCGGGAATGCAGGCCGGACAACAGGTCTACCCCTTAAGCGGGAATGCCGGCGGACAACAGGTCTACCCATCAAGCGGGAATGCATGCGGACACCAGGTCTGCCCATTAAGCGGGAATGCGGGCCGGACAACAGGTCTACCCCTTAAGCGGGAATGCCGGCGGACACAGGTCTGCCCCTTAATCGAGGAATGCAGGCGGACAACAGGTCTACCCTTAAGCGGGAATGCAGGCGGACAACAGGTCTACCCCTTCAGCGGGGAATGAAGGCGGACAGCAGGTCTACCCCTTCATCCCGGGAATGCAGGCGGACACAGGTCTACCCCTAATCAGGAATGCCGGCGGACAACAGGTCTGCCTTAAGCAGGAATGCCGGCGGACACCAGGTCTACCCCTTAAGCGGGAATGCCGGCGGACACCAGGTCTACCCCTTAATCAGGGAATGCGGGCGGACAACAGGTCTGCACACTTAAGCCCAGGGAATGCCGGCGGACACCAGGTCTACCCTTAAGCGGGAATGCGGGCGGACAACAGGTCTACCCCTTAAGCTGGGAATGCCGGCGGACACCCAGGTCTACCCCTTGGCAGGAATGCCGGCGGACACCAGGTCTACCCCTTAGGCGGGAATGCATGCGGACACCAGGTCTACCCATGCAAGCGGGAATGCCGGCGGACACCAGGTCTACCCCTTAAGCGGGAATGCCGGCGGACACCAGGTCTACCCCTTGAGCGGGAATGCATGCGGACACCAGGTCTACCCTTAATCGGGAATGCAGGCGGACACCAGGTCTACCCCTTAATCAGGAATGCAGGCGGACACCAGGTCTACCCCTTAAGCGGGAGTGCCGGCGGACACCAGGTCTACCCTTAAGCGGGAATGCAGGCGGACAACAGGTCTACCCCTTAAGCGGGAATGCCGGCGGACACCAGGTCTACCCCTTAAGCGGGAATGCCGGCGGACAGCAGGTCTACCCCTTAGTCGAGGAATGCCGGCTGGACACCAGGTCTACCCTTCAGCAGGAATGCCGGCGGACACCAGGTCTACCCCTTAAGCGGGAATGCCGGCGGACACCAGGTCTACCCCTTAGCGAGAATGCCGGCGGACACCAGGTCTACCCCTTAAGCGCGGGAATGCAGGCGGACACCAGGTCTACCCCTTAAGCGGGAATGCCTGCGGACACCAGGTCTACCCCTTAATCAGGAATGCAGGCGGACAACAGGTCTACCCCTTAAGCGGGAATGCCGGCGGACACCAGGTCTACCCCTTAGCGGGAATGCCGGCGGACAACAGGTCTACCCTTAATGGGGAATGCAGGCGGACAACAGGTCTACCCCTTTCTCAGGAATGCCGGCGGACACCAGGTCTACCCTTAATGGGGAATGCAGGCGGACAACAGGTCTACCCTTTCTCGAGAATGCCGGCGGACAACAGGTCTACCCCTTAAGCGGGAATGCCGGCGGACACCAGGTCTACCCCTTAAGCGGGAATGCCGGCGGACACCAGGTCTACCTCTTCAGCGGGAATGCCGGCGGACACCAGGTCTACCCCTTAAGCGGGAATGCATGCGGACACCAGGTCTACCCCTTAATCCGGGAATGCAGGCGGACAACAGGTCTACCCCTTCAGCGGGAATGCCGGCGGACACCAGGTCTACCTCTTAAGCGGGAATGCCGGCGGACACCAGGTCTACCCCTTAATGGGGAATGCAGGCGGACAACAGGTCTACCCCTTTCTCGAGAATGCAGGCGGACACCAGGTCTACCCCTAATCAGGAATGCCGGCGGACACCAGGTCTACCCCTTAATCGGGAAAGCAGGCGGACAACAGGTCTACCCCTTAAGCGCGGGAATGCCGGCGGACACCAGGTCTACCCTTAAGCGGGAATGCAGGCGGACAACAGGTCTACCCCTTAAGCGGGAATGCCGGCGGACACCAGGTCTACCCCTTAATCGAGAATGCAGGCGGACAACAGGTCTACCCTTAGGCGGGAATGCCGGCGGACACCAGGTCTACCCCTTAAGCGCGGGAATGCCGGCGGACAACAGGTCTACCCCTTAAAGCGGGAATGCCGGCGGACACCAGGTCTACCCCTTAAGCGGGAATGCATGCGGACACCAGGTCTACCCCTTAATCGGGAATGCAGGCGGACAACAGGTCTACCCTTAAGCGGGAATGCCGGCGGACGCCAGGTCTACCCCTTAGTCGGGGAATGCAGGCGGACAGCAGGTCTACCCTTAATCCGGGAATGCAGGCGGACAACAGGTCTACCCTTCAGCGGGAATGAAGGCGGACAACAGGTCTACCCCTTAAGCGGGAAAGCAGGCGGACAACAGGTCTACCCCTTAGCGAGAATGCCGGCGGACGCCAGGTCTACCCCTTAAGCCGGGAATGCAGGCGGACAACAGGTCTACCCCTTAAGCGGGAATGCCAGGCGGACACCAGGTCTACCCCTTAGCGGGAATGCATGCGGACACCAGGTCTACCCCTTAAGCGGGAATGCCGGCGGACGCCAGGTCTACCCTTAAGCGGGAATGCCGGCGGACACCAGGTCTACCCCTTAAGCGGGAATGCATGCGGACACCAGGTCTACCCCTTAATCGGGAATGCAGGCAGGACATCAGGTCTACCCCTTAATCGGGGATGCAGGCGGACACCAGGTCTACCCATTAAGCGGGAATGCCGGCGGACACCAGGTCTACCCTTAAGCGGGAATGCAGGCGGACAACAGGTCTACCCTTAAGCGGGAATGCCGGCGGACGCCAGGTCTACCCCTTAAGCGGGAATGCCGGCGGACAACAGGTCTACCCTTAATCGGGAATGCCGGCGGACACCAGGTCTACCCTTCAGCGGGAATGCCGGCGGACACCAGAGTCTACCCCTTAAGCGGGAATGCCGGCGGACACCAGGTCTACCCTTAAGCGGGAATGCCGGCGGACACCAGAGTCTACCCCTTAAGCGGGAATGCAGGCGGACACCAGGTCTACCCCTTAAGCGGGAATGCCTGCGGACACCAGGTCTACCCGTAATCGGGAATGCAGGCGGACAACAGGTCTACCCTTAAGCGGGAGTGCCGGCGGACACCAGGTCTACCCTTAAGCGCGGAATGCCGGCGGACAACAGGTCTACCCTTAATGTGGAATGCAGGCGGACAACAGGTCTACACTTTCTCGGGAATGCCTGGCGGACGCCCAGGTCTACCCTTAATGGGGAATGCGGGCGGACAACAGGTCTACCCCTTTCTCCGAGAATGCCGGCGGACAACAGGTCTACCCTTAAGCGGGAATGCTGGCGGACACCAGGTCTACCCTAAGCGGGAATGCCGGCGGACACCAGGTCTACCTCTTCAGCGGGAATGCCGGCGGACACCAGGTCTGCCTTAGCGGGAATGCATGCGGACACCAGGTCTACGCAATCAGGAATGCAGGCGGACCAACAGGTCTACCCTTCAGCAGGGAATGCCGGCGGACTACCAGGTCTACCTCTTAAGCGGGAATGCCGGCTGGACACCAGGTCTACCCTTAATCGGGAATGCAGGCGGACAACAGGTCTACCCTTTCTCGAGAATGCAGGCGGACACCAGGTCTACCCTTAATCCGGGGAATGCCAGCGGACCGGGTCTACCCTTAATCCCGGGAATGCGGGCGGACAAGGTCTACCCTTAAGCGGGAATGGCAGCGACACCAGGTCTACCCTTGAGCGGGAATGCAGGCGGACACCAGGTCTACCCCTTAAGCGGGAATGCCGGCGGACACCAGGTCTACCCTTGATCGAGAATGCAGGCCGGACACCAGGTCCTACCTCCTAGCGGGAATGCCGGCGGACACCAGGTCTACCCCTTAAGCGGGAATGCCGGCGGACAACAGGTCTACCCCTTAAGCTGGAATGCCGGCGGACACCAGGTCTACCCCTTAAGCGGGAATGCAGGCGGACAACAGGTCTACCCTTTCGTCGAGGAATGCGGGCGGACAACAGGTCTACCCCTTAAGCGGGAATGCACGGCGGACACCAGGTCTGCCCTTAATCGGGAATGCAGGCGGACAACAGGTCTGCCCTTCAGTCGGGAATGCCGGGCGGACACCAGGTCTGCCCCTTAGGCGGGGAATGCAAGGCGGACCAGGTCTACCCCTTAATCGGGAATAGCAGGCGGACAACAGGTCTGCCCCTTCAGGCGGGAATGCCAGGCGGACTACCAGGTCTACCCTTAAGCAGGAATGCCGGCGGACACCAGGTCTACCCCTTCAGCGGGAATGCAGGCGGACAACAGGTCTACCTTCAGCGGGAATGCGGCGGACAACAGGTCTACCCCTTAAGCGGGAATGCCGGCGGACACTCAGGTCTACCCCTTAAGCGGGAATGCCGGCGGACAACAGGTCTACCCCTTAAGCGGGAATGCCAGGCGGACGCAGGCCCACCCTTAATCGGGAATGCAGGCGGACACCAGGTCTACCCCTTAATCAGGGAATGCAGGCGGACAACAGGTCTACCCCTTAGCGGGAATGCCGGCGGACACAGGTCTACCCTTAAGCGGGAATGCAGGCGGACAACAGGTCTACCTTGAGCGGGAATGCAGGCGGACACGCAGGTCTATACCCCTTGGCGGGAATGCCGGGCGGACAACAGGTCTACCCATGGCGGGAATGCCAGGCGGCACCAGGTCTACCCTTAAGCGGGAATGCCGGCGGACAACAGGTCTACCTTAATCCCGGGAATGCCGAGCGGACACTGGGTCTACCCTTAGGCAGAATGCAGGCGGACAACAGGTCTGCCTTGAGCGGGAATGCCGGCGGACACCAGGTCTGCCCTTAAGCGGGAATGCAGGCGGACAACAGGTCTACCCTTAAGCAGGAATCCGGCGGACAACAGGTCTACCCCTTAGCGGGAATGCATGCGGACGCCAGGTCTACCCCTTAGCGAGAATGCGGGCGGACAGCCAGGTCTACCCTTGGCCCGGGAATGCGGCGGACACCAGAGTCTACCCGCAATCGGGAATGCAGGCCGGACAGCAGGTCTACCCTTAGCGGGAATGCAGGCGGACACAGGTCTACCCTTCAGCGAGAATGAGCGGACAACAGGTTACCCTTCATCCAGGAATGCAGGCGGACAACAGGTCTACCCCTTAAGTCCGGGAATGCCGGCGGCACCAGGTCTACCCCTTAAGCGGGAATGCCGGCGGACACAGGTCTACCCATAAGCGGGAATGCCGGCGGACACCAGGTCTACCCCTTAATCAGGAATGCAGGCGGACAACAGGTCTACCCCTTCAGCGGGAATGCCGGCGGACAAGCAGGTCTACCCCTTAAGCGGGAATGCCGGCGGACACCAGGGTCTACCCTTAGCAGGGGAATGCAGGCGGACAACAGGTCTACCCCTTAAGCCCGGGAATGCCGGCGGACACAGGTCTACCCCTTAAGCGGGGAATGCCGGCGGACGCCAGGTCTACCCCTTAAGCGGGAATGCATGCCGGACACCAGGTCTACCCCTTAAAGCGAGATGCCAGGGCGCCGGACACCAGGTCTACCCTACTGGCAGAATGTCATCGCCGGACACCAGGTCTGCCTTAATCGGGGAATGCAGGCGGACACCAGGTCTACCCTTGGTCGGGAATGCGGAGGCGGACACCAGGTCTACCTAAGCGGGAATGCCGGCGGACGCAGGTCTGCCCCTAAGCGGGAATGCAGGCGGACAACAGGTCTGCCCCTTAAGCGGGAATGCCGGCGGACACCCAGGTCTACCCCTTAAGCGGGAATGCCGGCGGACAACAGGTCTACCCCTTAATCAGGAATGCCGGCGGGCACCAGGTCTACCCTTCAGCGGGAATGCCGGCGGACACCAGGTCTACCCCTTAAGCCAGGGAGTGCGGCGGACACCAGGTCTACCCTTAATGCGGAATGCAGGCGGACACCAGGTCTACCCCTTAGCGCTCAGGAATGCCTGCGGACAACTGGAGTCCTACCCCTTAATCGGGAATGCAGGCGGGCAACAGGTCTGCCCCTTAGCGGGAATGCCGGCGGACCTGCGAGTCTACCCCATATGGCGAGAATGCCGGCGGACAACCAGGTCTACCACCCTTAATGGGGAATGCAGGCGGACAACAGGTCTGCCTTTGCTCGGGAATGCCGGCGGACACCAGGTCTACCCTTAATGGGAATGCAGGCTGGACAACAGGTCTACCCCTTTCTCGGGAATGCCGCGGACAGGTCTACCCCTTAAGCGGGAATGCCGGCGGACAACAGGTCTACCCCTTAATCAGGAATGCCGGCGGACACCAGGTCTACCCCTTAATCGGGAATGCAGGCGGACAACAGGTCTACCCCTTAAGCGGGAATGCCGGCGGACACCAGGTCTACCCTTAATCGGGAATGCAGGCGGACAACAGGTCTACCCTTAATCGGGAATGCCGGCGGACACCAGGTCTACCCTTAATCGGGAATGCAGGCGGACAACAGGTCTACCCCTTAGGCGGGAATGCCGGGCGGACACCAGGTCTACCCCTTAAGCGGGAATGCAGGCGGACACCAGGTCTACCCCTTAATCGGGAATGCAGGCGGACAACAGGTCTACCCCTTAGTCGGGAATGCCGGCGGACACCAGGTCTACCCTTAATCGGGAATGCCGGCGGACACCAGGTCTACCCCTTAATAGGGAATGCAGGGCGGACAACAGGTCTACCCTTCAGCGGGAATGCCGGCGGACAACAGGTCTACCCCTTAGGCGGGAATGCAGGCGGACACCAGGTCTACCCCTTAAGCGGGAATGCAGGCGGACAACAGGTCTACCCCTTCAGCGGGAATGCCGGCGGACACCAGGTCTACCCCTTAAGCGGGAATGCAGGCGGACACCAGGTCTACCCTTAGTCGGGAATGCCGGCGGACAACAGGTCTACCCCTTAAGCGAGAATGCCGAGCGGACACAGAGTCTACCCCTTAGCGCGGGAATGCCGGCGGACACCAGGTCTACCCCTTAAGCGGGAATGCCGGCGGACACCAGGTCTACCCCTTAAGCGGGAATGCAGGCGGACACCAGGTCTACCCCTTAGTCGGGAATGCAGGCGGACAACAGGTCTACCCTTCAGCGGGAATGCCGGCGGACAACAGGTCTACCCCTTAAGCCGGGAATGCCGGCGGACACCAGGTCTACCCTTAATCGGGAATGCGGGCGGACAACAGGTCTACCCTTTCGCGGGAATGCAGGCGGACACCAGGTCTACCCCTTAATCGCGGGAATGCCGGCGGACAACAGGTCTACCCCTTAATCGGGAATGCAGGCGGACAACAGGTCTACCCCTTAGCGGGAATGCCGGCGGACACCAGGTCTACCCCTTAAGCGGGAATGCAGGCGGACACCAGGTCTACCCTTAATCGGGAATGCAGGCGGACAACAGGTCTACCCCTTAATCGGGAATGCCGGCGGACACCAGGTCTACCCCTTAAGCGGGAATGCCGGCGGACACCAGGTCTACCCCTTCAGCGGGAATGCAGGCGGACAACAGGTCTACCCTTAAGCGGGAATGCCGGCGGACACCAGGTCTACCCCTTAAGCGGGAATGCCGGCGGACAACAGGTCTACCCCTTAAGCGGGAATGCCGGCGGACACCAGGTCTACCCCTTAATCGGGAATGCAGGCGGACAACAGGTCTACCCTTAGTCCGGGAATGCCGGCGGACAACAGGTCTACCCCTTAATCGGGAATGCAGGCGGACAACAGGTCTACCCCTTAAGCGGGAATGCAGGCGGACAACAGGTCTACCCCTTAAGCGGGAATGCCGGCGGACAACAGGTCTACCCCTTAAGCGGGAATGCCGGCGGACACCAGGTCTACCCCTTAATCGGGAATGCAGGCGGACAACAGGTCTACCCCTTAATCGGGAATGCCGGCGGACACCAGGTCTACCCTTAATGCGGGGAATGCAGGCGGACAACAGGTCTACCCCTTCAGCGGGAATGCAGGCGGACAACAGGTCTACCCTTCAGCGGGAATGCCGGCGGACACCAGGTCTACCCCTTAGCGGGAATGCAGGCGGACACCAGGTCTACCCCTTAAGCGGGAATGCCGGCGGACACCAGGTCTACCCCTTAAGCGGGAATGCCGGCGGACACCAGGTCTACCCCTTAAGCGGGAATGCCGGCGGACACCAGGTCTACCCCTTAAGCGGGAATGCCGGCGGACAACAGGTCTACCCTTAAGCGGGAATGCCGGCTGACACAGGTCTACCCCTTAAGCGGGAATGCAGGCGGACAACAGGTCTACCCCTTAATCGGGAATGCAGGCGGACACCAGGTCTACCCCTTAAGCGGGAATGCAGGCGGACAACAGGTCTACCCCTTAAGCGGGAATGCCGGCGGACACCAGGTCTACCCTTAGTCGGGAATGCAGGCGGACAACAGGTCTACCCCTTAAGCGGGAATGCAGGCGGACACCAGGTCTACCCCTTAATCGGGAATGCAGGCGGACAACAGGTCTACCCCTTAAGCGGGAATGCCGGCGGACACCAGGTCTACCCCTTAAGCGGGGAATGCAGGCGGACAACAGGTCTACCCCTTAAGCGGGAATGCCGGCGGACACCAGGTCTACCCTTAATCGGGAATGCAGGCGGACAACAGGTCTACCCCTTAATCGGGAATGCGGGCCCGGACAACAGGTCTACCCCTTCAGCGGGAATGCAGGCGGACAACAGGTCTACCCCTTAAGCGGGAATGCAGGCGGACACCAGGTCTACCCCTTAATCGGGAATGCAGGCGGACAACAGGTCTACCCCTTAAGCGGGAATGCCGGCGGACACCAGGTCTACCCCTTAAGCGGGAATGCAGGCGGACAACAGGTCTACCCCTTAATCGGGAATGCCGGCGGACACCAGGTCTACCCTTAATCGGGAATACAGGCGGACAACAGGTCTACCCCTTAAGCGGGAATGCCGGCGGACACCAGGTCTACCCCTTAAGCGGGGAATGCAAGGCGGACAACAGGTCTACCCCTTAGTCGGGAATGCCGGCGGACACCAGGTCTACCCCTTAAGCGGGAATGCCGGCGGACACCAGGTCTACCCCTTCGGCGGGAATGCAGGCGGACAACAGGTCTACCCCTTAAGCGGGAATGCCGGCGGACAACAGGTCTACCCCTTAAGCGGGAATGCCGGCGGACACCAGGTCTACCCTTAGCGGGAATGCAGGCGGACAACAGGTCTACCCCTTAAGCGGGAATGCAGGCGGACACCAGGTCTACCCTTAAGCGGGAATGCAGGCGGACAACAGGTCTACCCCTTAAGCGGGAATGCCGGCGGACACCAGGTCTACCCCTTAATCGGGAATGCAGGCGGACAACAGGTCTACCCTTAAGCGGGAATGCCGGCGGACAACAGGTCTACCCCTTAAGTCGGGAATGCAGGCGGACAACAGGTCTACCCCTTAATCGGGAATGCAGGCGGACAACAGGTCTACCCCTTAAGCGGGAATGCCGGCGGACAACAGGTCTACCCCTTCAACCGGGAATGCAGGCGGACAACAGGTCTACCCCTTAAGCGGGAATGCCGGCGGACAACAGGTCTACCCCTTAAGCGGGAATGCAGGCGGACAACAGGTCTACCCCTTAAGCGGGAATGCAGGCGGACAACAGGTCTACCCCTTAAGCGGGAATGCACGGCGGACACCAGGTCTACCCCTTAATCGGGAATGCCGGCGGACAACAGGTCTACCCCTTAGTCGGGAATGCAGGCGGACACCAGGTCTACCCCTTAAGCGGGAATGCAGGCGGACAACAGGTCTACCCCTTAATCGGGAATGCCGGCGGACAACAGGTCTACCCCTTAAGCGGGAATGCCGGCGGACACCAGGTCTACCCCTTAATCGGGAATGCAGGCGGACAACAGGTCTACCCCTTAAGCGGGAATGCCAGGCGGACACCAGGTCTACCCCTTAAGCGGGAATGCCGGCGGACACCAGGTCTACCCCTTAATCGGGAATGCAGGCGGACAACAGGTCTACCCTTAAGCGGGAATGCACGGCGGACACCAGGTCTACCCCTTAGCGGGGAATGCATGCGGACACCAGGTCTACCCCTTAATCGGGAATGCAGGCGGACAACAGGTCTACCCCTTAAGCGGGAATGCCGGCGGACAACAGGTCTACCCCTTAAGCGGGAATGCCGGCCCGGACACCAGGTCTACCCCTTCAGCGGGAATGCCGGCGGACACCAGGTCTACCCCTTAAGCGGGAATGCAGGCCCGGACAACAGGTCTACCCCTTAATCGGGGAATGCAGGCGGACAACAGGTCTACCCTTTCAGCGGGAATGCAGGCGGACAACAGGTCTACCCCTTAGTCGGGAATGCAGGCGGACAACAGGTCTACCCCTTAATGCGGGGGAATGCAGGCGGACAACAGGTCTACCCCTTAAGCGGGAATGCCGGCGGACAACAGGTCTACCCTTAAGCGAGAATGCAGGCGGACAACAGGTCTACCCGCTGTAAGCCGGGAATGCCGGCGGACACCAGGTCTACCCTTAGTCGGGAATGCGGCGGACGCCAGGTCACCCCTTAATCGGGAATGCAGGCGGACAACAGGTCTACCCCTTCACCGGGAATGCAGGCGGACAACAGGTCTACCCCTTAAGCGGGAATGCAGGCGGACAACAGGTCTACCCCTTTAGCGGGAATGCCGGCGGACAACAGGTCTACCCCTTAAGCGGGAATGCCGGCGGACACCAGGTCTACCCTTAAGCGGGAATGCAGGCGGACAACAGGTCTACCCCTTAAGCGGGAATGCCGGCGGACAACAGGTCTACCCCTTAAGCGGGAATGCAGCCGGACACCAGGTCTACCCCTTAAGCGGGAATGCCGGCGGACACCAGGTCTACCCCTTAGCGGGAATGCAGGCGGACAACAGGTCTACCCCTTAAGCGGGAATGCAGGCGGACACCAGGTCTACCCCTTAGTCGGGAATGCAGGCGGACACCAGGTCTACCCCTTAATCGGGAATGCAGGCGGACACCAGGTCTACCCCTTAATCGGGAATGCAGGCGGACAACAGGTCTACCCCTTAATGGGGAATGCAGGCGGACAACAGGTCTACCCCTTAAGCGGGAATGCAGGCGGACACCAGGTCTACCCCTTAATCGGGAATGCAGGCGGACAACAGGTCTACCCCTTAAGCGGGAATGCCGGCGGACACCAGGTCTACCCCTTAGTCGGGAATGCAGGCGGACACCAGGTCTACCCCTTAATCGGGAATGCAGGCGGACAACAGGTCTACCCCTTAATCGGGAATGCAGGCGGACAACAGGTCTACCCGCTGGCTGGGTAGACCTGGTGTCCTCGGAGTGCGCTAAGGGGTCGCTGTTTTCGGCTGCCTCCGGCTGCCTCATCGTAGGAGGCGGCGTGCTCCGCTGCGCCACCCGGTCACCTAGGCTTCGTTCTCTTGTGCTCGTCGGCCTCCTGGGCCCCGCTTGTCCGTATCATGGGAGACAGGGTTACGGGCGGTCTCCCCGCAGGCTGTGCAGTGCCTGTGTCCGTAGGCGGAAAAAGAGCGGCCGCGCGAGGCGGTCGTGCCGGCCCAGGAACCGTACCGCCAATGCGGCAAGGACTCTCCGTGGCCTTGTCCGGCATTCCCGTAACCCCCAGTTGACTGAGACAGGTGGAGGCGAGGCGAGCTGCTCCCGGCCCGGGCCAGGCGGCGGGGAGGCGCGAGGCGAGAGAAGCCGCCCGGCGTGTCCCGCTGCGGCCCGGCTGCTGCGGTTCCGTGGAAAAAAGAGTGCAGCGGGCGAGATGCGAGCTGCACCCGGCCCAGGCGAGCGCGGGCGAGAGCTGAGCCGCGAGAGAAGCACGCGGCGCGTGTCCCGCTCCGGCCCGGCTGCTGCCGGTTTCGCAGCGAGCGTGCGAGCTGTGCTCCCGGCCCAGGCCAGGTGAGGCGGGGAGACCCGAGCAAGCGGAGACGAAGCCGCTGAGCGCGTGTCCCGCTCCGGCCCGGCTGCTGCCGGTTTCGCAGCGAGCGATCGCGAGCTGTGCTCCCCGGCCCAGGCCAGGTGAGG
>JAKWBO010000671.1:0-31693 GCA_034336685.1 Luscinia luscinia | reverse complement strand
AGGACAGTAATTAGCGCCACTCATGTGCAAAGAATCGAGGCATCTCGTTGTCCCCAGCGACCTTCCCCATGCCTGGGTAATTCGGGGAGTTTTTATGTGAAGGGTGGAGGGAAGAGAGAAGATTGGGCAGAGTGACCTGACTTGCACAGACAGGAGAAATAGAGATAAAATTTCACAGAAATATGGACAAATTAGAGGGATGAACAGAAATGGAATTTACCTTCTTCAAAATTCCCTAATTAAAATTTTTCTATTCAATTTTACAGAAGAGAATTTTACTCTCTTTTAAAATTTTCTCCTCTAAAATTTCCTCCTTTAAAATCCCCTCCTCTAAAAAATTCCTCCCAATTTAAAATCCTCTCCTTTAAAATTATTGTGTCTTTGGGATGGCCACAGGAGCAGCAAACAGACCCAAAAAGGCCATTTTCACCAGAACAGACACAACATTATTTAACATTTTCACAGTGAAAAAAACCCACACTCTGTCCCATCCCACACCCAACCCCCTTGGGATTTTCCTGGTTTTGGTTTCTGTTTTTCAAAATAACTGAAGACAAACTTTTGTTTTCTTTTCCTTCTCCTCACTGCTGTCAATTTTCTTCCAGGGAAGAACAAAAAGCTTTGGAGACCCTGCTTTGTGTAATTCTCACTGGAATTGCTGGAAAATGCCTGGGAATTGTGGGGTTTTTATCTGGATCTGCCAGGGATCCACCTTGTAGCCTTTGTCACCCAACACCTGAGGCAGGTGTTTCCACAGCCCCTTGGGCTGATCTGGGCACGAGTGTAAGAACATTTAGGAGGAACCTGCTGCAGTTGTGCTCTCAGCAGTGGATGAGGTTGGCTTGACCTGCCCTGATCACAGAACCATCACGGCTGGATGGGGAAAGCACCTTTGGGTCATTGGGGAGATAAACCCTGGAAGCAGCTCTCGGAGGTGCCAGGGGTCTCCACCTTCCATCAGGGGTTTTTTTGGGGAGATGTGGAGAAAACACCACTGGAGCATGGAGGCGTCCTCGGGGGTGCCCTCAGAGATGCCAAGCTCGTGCCTGTGTTTCCTGAAAAATCAGGATCACCCCAGCTCTGGAGGGAGCTCTCCCCCTGCCCACGGCGTCTGCAGCTCCAGGTGACCAGGGGAGGTTTGTGGTGCCAAGAGATGGAACCAAAACACCAAACCCAGACACCAAAGACGAAGGGAAAACCCCACGGGGAGCTCAGGATTGAGGGACGAGTCACTCACCAGTCCCAGTCATCGCTGCAGGAGGAAGATGAATCCTCTGCTGAGATTGGAATTCATTTTATACCCCAGCTTACGGAAAAAAAAAAAAAAAGAACCTGATGCTTAGAAAAAAACAAACCTCAGCCAGTCAGTGCAACCCGGAAGGGATTTGTCACTAGAAGGGGAACCAGCAATTGAGCGCTGTCAGTTCCTCTGCAGTTTGGTTTTTTTCCTCCTTTACTCACTGGAGTACAGTCCACTGCATGTTCTGGGATGTTCCATGTTTACCCCAGCACGGTGACCACACCCTGCCCCACCAAAGACAGTAAGTTCAAGTTCCCAGAAGGGAACAATCAGGTTTGGGGTTTTTTCCTGGTATTGCACAAAGGCCGCTGAAATCTCCATCAGCCATCACAGGGATCCTTCTGAACCCCATGGAGACCTTGAGCTGGCAGTCAGTATAACTTCAGGGATGAAAATGAACATTTCCTGGGAAAATTCATCCACTGGATGCTCTTGGGTGTTGACAATTTTGGCTTGATCTTGTCCATTAGAATAGAGGGATGAAGAATTGTTTGGGCGGGAAGGCGACCGTAAAGATCATCCAGAACTTCACTGAAATGACAAAAACTGGGTGTTTTTCTATAAATGAGACCAGCATTTTTCCAGAATGGAGAGCCTGGGTTTGCCAAAGCACCATCAGCTCATCTGAGGAACCATCTCTTCATTCTTGGACCGAGAGCTCGAGTCTCCTGCTCCGAGCCCTCCCCGGGTTCATCCTGTTCAGTCTCCACAAAAGTGTGAGGCTTCACTAAATATGATCATAAAATACCTCGGGATGGAGGAACGTTCAGTCCAACAAAACTTATGTGGAATTTTGGAGATTTGTGACAAGAGTCTCTGTGGTTTGCATTTATGGATCTCCTGGTTTAGCTGGAACTGTGACACAGAAACTGGGGGCTTGTAGTGCTGTGCTCAAGGGATTTCCTTTGCGGGTTTTGCCCAGAGTTTTGCTTTTTGTGGGAGTGTGGGGGTGTTTTTGTGGTTCCTGCAGGATTCCCAATACCACATTCCTGTTGTGCTGGTTGGGGGGTAAAAAACCAGCGGGGGGAATTAACCCCACACAAACACCTTGTGAGAGATTTTGAGTCCTAGTTACAATTTAATAGGAAAATTACAATTTTAAATTATATTTAACTTTATGTTTAATTAAAGCCACAGAGTACAGCCTGTCCCCTGTGAGTCAGGGCGGTGGCCACAGTTTGATTAAGCAGGACTTTCAGTGCCGGTTGCAATTTTACCTGGTGGCCCTGTGGAACTCCTGGCTCCCCTCTGGATCCACCCAGTGGCCGTGTCCCGAGCACTCAGACCCTCAGAGATCAGATGTGGTGAGATCCAGGTGGTCCATGCCCCTGGGCAGAGAATTTCATTATGCAATGATGCAATCCCATGAGTCATAGGATGTTTTTGGGGCCCCTGATGGTTCTTGATGGCAGAGATGAGCCTGTCCAAATGGGTGTCACTGCTGTCTTGGTTAAAACTGGGTGACAAACACCTTTGGAAAGTTTCCTTCTAAGAAAAACTGAAGAACTGAAGGGTTTTATTGTTTTGGTTTGGGGTGTTGTTTGGTTGGTGTTTGTTTTTTTTTTTTTTTTTTTTTTTTTCTTGGAGCATGTCGCCATTTAAGGAAATTCACCAGTTTGATTGGGAAAAGGTAAAAGTATAATTTTTGGGAAAAAATACCCCTTGGTTTAGGTGTGGTTTTATGTTCTATGATTTGTGGTTCGCTGGTTGTCCCCTGTGGGGTGTCAACGCTGAACTTCCAAAACCACATATTTTCTCCTCATGGAATAACAAATCTTGAGGGATTTGGGAATTGCTCAATGGATCTGGCAGGGACACAGATTGCCAGCAACAGCAGAGAGTTTGGAGTGAGGGCAGCTCACATTGTCCTGAGGAGGTTTCACATTGTGCTGATAGGACATGGATTAATGCGTGTCCCAACGAGTCATTTTGGGATCAACCTCAATGATGGGGATTTGTTTTCTGGGCATCAGCAATCCACCAGTTGCAAAAGTTGTCCCTCCCATCTTCCCATTCCCAGCTGCTGATTCCCTGGAGTTACGGGAAGGTGAATTTCCGCCTGACACCAGTTGCATCACAAGGCAGGGATGGTGATTTCTTTCCAAATTGCTGTTTTCTGGTTTTAAGGTTGACTTTTCTTGATGGAAGGAACGGGGAAAAAGTGGGATTTCATTCCACGTGTGGTGTGGGACATCCTGCGTGTGTTGGAATGGAATTATTAATGGAGTGTCCACCTGGCAGCGTCTCCTGCAGAGATGAAAAATGACAGCGCATGTAAAGCACAGGGCAGGATTTATTAACGAGGTAATTAGCTTTAATGAGTCTCTGGGCCGGCAGGCACAGGTTGGAGAGCTGTGGGCAGGGCCTGCTGAGGAAAGATGCCCTTTCAAAGCATTTTCTTGTCCTTCACTTCCTGCTTGCCCAGAGGATTCCCAGGATACACCTTTGCACAAACTCATGTGACTCCACGATAAAACTTTTGGGACTGGGGGATAATTAATAAATGAATGCACCAGGGAGGAGTTTCTTGGATGAAACTGCCCAAAAGTGTGGTTCTGTTCATGGCAAGGATGTGGAGCTGATGGAGGAAATTCAGAGGAGGCCACAGAGACACTCCCAGGCTGAGGAAATCGGGGTTCTCCTGGAGAACTGAAGCTTCCTAACTGGGGTGATCCTACTGGGGCTTCCAGTGTTTGAAAGGAGTGGATATGACAGGGACAAATTTTTATCAGATAAATATAGGAAAAGAAAAAAAAGACAGAAAATGATATTAAAAAAATGAGTTTTTATGAAAAATGTGTGACACAGGTGGGATGTGACCCCACGCCTCCCTTTGGACATCAGAATTCACAGAGCAGGGTTGGCGGGTCTGAGTCAGTGCCTGAGGCCCTCAGCCATCCTGACACTGCCAGGTGTCTGCTGCACTTTCCTCATCCTCAAGGATCCATCTTCCAGCACCTGGCCTTTCCTGCTTCCTTTGCAGCCCCCCCTTCCCAATTTTATTTCGTTTTCCCAGCAACAAACCTCGTCCCAAGCTGTTTTCCACTCCAAGGTGGTGTGGGGTGATGGAAGAGCAATTCTGGAGCTGCTGGCCCCTGCAATTTCTCCCTGGTGGCTGCTGGAGCCCTCTGGGGACCCTGAGGGTCCAGGGGTTCCTCCTGCCCCAGCCTGGGAGGTTCGGGGCATTTATCCCACTTTTATTTATTTACTCCACTTTTGTTGGTGGAGTTGTTACAAGCAGACCACTTGGAGTTGTGAGGGAGAAAAGCTCCTTCTTTTCACCAGGAGAGCACCATCAGGGCTGCTTTTCCAGGCGGAAAACACCAATTCCCTCCTGCCTGCTGCTGATTGGGAGCCAGCAGCGTCTCCTCTCTCACCTGGGGGGATCCCAGAAAACCCTTGCACATTCCCAGTGTCATGTATCTGATCGGTGCTAATTAAATTGTAACAACATTAGCAAAATGGTTGTTTTATAATTAATTTAAAAATTGCATTTAATTGTTATAAAGCAAAAGGGATAAACGAAATGGTTAAACCAAGCAGATGGAATCATCCTCCAGATGTTTGGTGGGAGTGAAGGTAGGAAGGGTTTAGGTCTAAGAACAACATCTAGAAATAAAACTTTCGACCTTGAATTGAGCCATATTGGGACCATTCCAGGCCTGTTGTGGGAACATATATTTAATTATATAACTTTAAGCTCAGTGCGGCTGCGCTACCTGCAAGGTCAAACAGCGAACACTGAGGAAGACCCAGAGCCTTCATCAGAAAAAGAGCCCTGAAAGGAGGAGAGACCCCGACCACTGGTGACACATGCACAACACAACATAGTGACATAGATTTTTGGGAATAGAAATGAGGAGAAGCTTTCTAGAAGGTTCTGTATTGATATGTAATAATAAACATTAAAAATAAATAAAATAAAATAAAATAAAATAAATAATAAAATAAAATAAAATAAAATAAACTATAAAATAAATAAAACAAGTGAGATTTTTGGCTTGACAGATTTGGTACGGTGTGAAAGGAAGTGCTCCACCTGTACCTCCAGTTGGGGTACCCGCGGTCCGTTTTGCTCATGCTTTATTCGAACCAAGCCTCGATTATACTAAATTACTCACTGCCGGATTTTGTATCTACTTAAATCTATATAACTAACACATTTTGATTATATTTATTTCTATGCAATTGCTGTTATTAATAAATTGCTGCTAATTTTAACCTGGTTGTTTTAATTAATGGGACGAATGGAACAATCCAACATATCCGTTTACAACAGCAGCGCTCGATCCATCCCCGCTGTACCCCAATCCCCGAGCCCTCCGGGGCTCCGGAGGGTCTGCGGAGGTTCGGCTGGGACTGCCTTTCCTCTAGAGGGCTCCGGGAAGCCCGAGCTGCTCCTTGGCCGCTCCTTTCTCTGCCGGATACCGGCTCGGGCTTCCGGAGCGGAGTCGAGCTCGCCATTGTAGTCCTGCCGGGGCGGCCTCGGTGGTGCTGGGGGCTCTGGGCATCGCCCCTCCCCGCAGCCCCCGAGGAGGAGCCCGGGGCCGCAGGTACCGGGGCGAGAGGAGAGCGCGGACGCGGTTTGGGGATGATCGCGGCGGCAGCAGCGCCTCCGGGGAGAGGAGGGATGGAGAGCGATGAGGATGCTCCTGGGATGCGGCCCCATCGCTGATTCCCGGGTGTGGGAGCAGGGAGGCAGAGGCTGTAGTGGGATGGGGTCTGCCAGAAGGGTGGGGGCAAAGCAGGGACCCTCCTGTTCCCACATCGCTGTGGGGACGCTCAGGATGAGGAGGGGCTGTGAAAACCCGATATTCCTCGAGGTGACCCCAGGAAAAGAGTCAAATCTCGCGCAGGAAGGGCTGTGTGTGGGAAATCCTTGATTTTAAGGGATTTCTCCTCCCTGCAGGGAATTTTGGGAGCGCCGAAGGAGGAACCCGCATTGTCTCGGTGCTTCCTCCTGCCATGGAGCCGTGGGTGCTGCTGGACCCGCGGCAGAAGGCTCTGTACCTCGATGTGATGCACGAGAGCTACGAGACCCTTATGGCCCTGGGTAAGGACACCCCACAAATCTCCTTGTCCTCGCTGTTTATGCCCCGATCCTTTCCTTGCTCTAAGCAAAGCAGTTTGGGAAGAGGGCCGGAGGTATCTGGGCAAGTTTCCAGAGGGGTTTCCCCAAGTCCCAGCCCTCTTCTTAATTCTTTTTCTTCAGGAAAATGTTATTGGTCTCTCATAATTTAAACTGAAAATTCTGGTACTGGAGTGTCCTTGGCATCTCCACATTTCCAGTTCAAACTGGGATCAGCTCCTTGTTGTATCTCTCTTCTTCCTCTCTGGAAGAACAAGATTTTTAAGGGGAATCTTGTTGTTGCTCCATTGTTTTAAATCCTACCCCCTGCTCCAGTCAGGGCCACGCCTTCCCCTTTTCCTCCTCCTCCTGTTTCACAAAAGCTCAGGGATGGGGAGTCAAAAGTGAAATCTTAAAGGAGAACACATCGTTTTAAATCCTGCTCCTCACACTTTCACCTTTTCCTGTTCCTGCCCTTTCCCAGCAGCTCAGGGGCTGGTGAGTGAAAAGCCGCGGAGAACGGAGCACCGGAGAGCAGCGCTGGGCTGGCCCCGCACTCGTCCCGGCAGGCCCGGAGCAGGAGAAGCCCCTGGCTCCAACAGGCTGCAGCGAAGCGCCCGGACAGGGCCGCGCCCCCGCCCCCCGCTGCCCCCCAGGCTTGGCTGCGCCAAAGCCCTGCGCGAAAGGGCCGGCCCGCTGAGCGGCCGTTCGGCTGCGCCGACTGCGGGAAGAGCTTCCCGTGGGCGTCGCACCTGGAGCGGCACCGCGCTGCGTGCACACGGCGAGCGGCCCTTCGGCTGCCCGAAGTGCGGCGAGACCTACAGCCAGAGCTCGCACCTGCGGCAGCACCGCCGCGACGCACGCCGGGCGACCGCCCGCACAAGTGCGGCGACTGTGGCAAGCGCCGGCGCCGCCGCCGAGCTGGCGGTCCACGGCCGCGCCACGCCGCCGACAAGCCGCACAAGCGCGGGGACTCGCGGGAAGGGCTTCGTGGGCTGCCGCGACCTGGAGCGGCACCGCGCGTGCACACCGGCGAGAAGCCCTTTCGAGTGCTCCCGAGTGCGGCGAGGCGCTCAGCCAGGCCTCGCACCTCGCTAAGCACCGCCGCAGCCACTCAGGCGAGCGGCCGCACCGCTGCCCGGCCTGGGCGGAAGACCTTCTGCCAGAGCTCCGACCTGGCGCGGCACCGGCGCCGTGCACCTGGGCAGGAAGCCCCTGCGCTGCGGGGACTGCGGGAAGCTGTTCCGGGCGGGTCGCGCTGGCGCTGGCACCAGCGGTGCCACGGCCGGGAGCACTCGCACCGCTGCGCCGACTGCGGGAAGGGCTTCGTGTGGGCGTCGCGACCTGAGCGGCACCGGCGCGTGCACACCGGCGAGCGGCCCTTCCCTGCAGCAGCTGCGGCGAGCGCTTCACCCAGAAGGTTCACCTGCTGCAGCACCGCAAGACGCACTCGCCGGAGAGGCCCTACAAGTGTGGCGACTCGCGGGAAGCGCTTTGGGAAGCGCCCCTGTCTCCTGGCTTACCAGCTGCCATGCCGTGAGCAAGAGCCACACCTGCGGCGACTCGCGGGAAGGGTTTTGCCTGGGGCCTCCCACCTGGAGCGGCATCACCGCGTGCACACCGGGCGTAGAAGCCCTTCGAGTGCCCCGAGTACGGCGAGGCGTTCAGCCAGGCCTCGCACCTGGCCAAGCACCGCCGCAGCCACCTCCCCAAGGCTGCGGGGCCTCGCTCCTCGCCAGGACGCGGCTCGCTGGGGACACGCCTGGAGCTCACAGCGGCGGGATGCCAAAGGACTGACACCCCTCAGTGTGATGGAGAGACAAGAGGGAAAACTTGGGAGACAAGCCAAGGGACACCAAGTGACAGGGGTGCTCTGTCGTGGCACAGCGTGGCATTTATCTGCCCTGGTGTCTTCCCACAGCAATGGGTTGCACCTGCTGCCATCCAGACCCTGGAAACTTGGGGAGAAGGAGCCTATTCCTGAAGGAAACGGCGCTTAGCTCCATCGGGAAGGGTGGGGAACCAGGGCTGGTTCTGATGCGAAAATCCAGTGATGTTGTGCCCACTTGGTGCTGCCAGCAGATGGGAGAAGGGGTGGAGGGGCAAGATGCTCAGGGTGAGCAGGAGGTGCTGGCACAGGGCAGGAATAAACTGGGAGCCCCGCATCTCACAGACACCTGTGTCGCTTTGTGCTCCGATGCTGCTCCAGGCAGGAAACCCCACAAGCAACTTCTTCCCCAGAGACAAAACCACATGGACACACATGGTGGGGTTTTGCTTTTTGGCTCAACTGCCTTCTCCTTTATTAACTATCACTCTAAGCCCAGGAAACATGGCTCTATTCCCAGCTGTTTAGCCTCAAAATCCCATGGCGTGGTTTCAGCCTGCCATGCACCCAATCAGTGTCCCCCCTTTACCCCCCTACTAGTAGGGCAGATGATGAGGAGGGTTATAGGGAAAACTGTCTCCCCACCACCCCAAATGATATCCACCTCTCCCTAACCCACCCTCAGCCTCCCCTATTCCTTCTGCACCTGTCTCCCCCAAAACCCTCTTGCAGGCACGGCTGCCCTTCCCTGTGCCCCCTTCCCACTGTGTCTCCCCACATCCCCACCCTAATCCTCATTCTGGGGTATCTTGGGCCCCCAAACGCCTCTCCCATGCTGGGGTAGGAGTACAGACCACCCTCCCAGATTGGCCCCAGAAGAGGAGGGGGACTCTGAGCACGCAGCCCCACCTCAGGAGCTGGGAGGAGGAAGGGACACCCAGGGCTCTGTTGGGGCTGTGGCATTGCCCTGCAGGCTGTCACCTCAGCAGAGCTGGGCTCCTCAGGCCAGAGCTCAGGGGATGTGCCCGTCCCTCCTCGTGCTTCACGCCTCCCACCACACGGGCGGCAGCGAGGACAGGGGCTGCCGTGCAGGCGCTGATGGGCCGCCGGGCTGCGCCCGGCCAAGGCTTTGCCGCAGTCGGGCGCCTCTTGGGGCCACACGTGCGTGGCTGCGCTGGTGCCGGTCACGGTGGGACCTGCGGCCGAGCGCTTCCCGCAGTGGGCGCAGGGGAAGGGCTTCTCCCTGTGTGCGTGAGCCAGTGCCGGTCGTAGTGGGAGCTCCAGGAGAAACCCTTTCCGCAGAGCCTGCACAGGAACGGCTTCTCGCCGCAGTGCAGCCGCCGGTGCCGCTCCGCCCGGCCGGGGAGCCGAAGCCCTTCCTGCACTCGGGGCAGGCGTGGGGTTGGCCGGCTGGGCGCCGTGGTGCACCAGTGCACCTGCAGCGTGGAGCTGGCGGCGAAGCTCTTGCCGCACTCCTTGCAGCAGCACGGCTCCTCCTCGGTGTGCACGCGGCGGTGCCGCTTCCAGGTACAACGTGCCACCGAAGCTCTTCCCGCAGGCCCCACACGGGTATCGGCTTGGCCGCTCCCTCCGTAGCCGGCCTGGCGTCGCCGGGCGGCTGCACGTGGCTGCGCTTGGTGCTTGGCCAGGGCTGTGCTGCAGTGGCATGGGCACTGCGAGCAGGGGCTGCAGCCACTCGGAGCCATGCACACGTTGGTGTTTGAGCAGGCCCCAGCTGCTGCTGAAGCACTTCCCACACTGCTCGCAGCAGTGGGGCCGCGGTGCAGGGTCGGTGCCGGCCAGCGGGGTCTGCGTGGCCTTGTGCTTGAAGTGCCGCGGGTCTGTCCAGTGCTTGAGGCTCTTCCCGCAGTCGGCACATTTCCGCGGGGCCAGCAGTGGCTCCTGTGCTGCCTGCACACCCTCCTCCTCCCCGGCGGTGACGGTGGTGACATGGGTGGTGACATGGGTGCGCATGTGGCGCTCCAGGTGGGAGCTCCGGGCGAAGGCGCGGCCGCACTCGCTGCACTCGAAGGGCTTCTCGCCAGTGTGGCCGCGGCGGTGCCGCTCCAGGTGGGAGCTCCAGGCGAAGGCCTTCCCGCACTCGCTGCACTCGAAGGGCTTCTCGCCGCTGTGGATTTTCCGGTGCTTCACCGGGGCTGGTTTGTGGCTGAAGGTCTTCCCGCACTCCCTGCGGGTGTTGGCGGTGTGGGTCTCGCCCTGGCTCACTGGGAGCTGAGCGTGCTCCTTGTCCATGTTGGGCTTTTCCTCAGCAGGTTCTTCCTGCCCTGCTCCTGCTCCATGCTCTGTAGGCAGAGACAGCCAGACCGAAAAGGAAAGGAAAACAAAAAAATAAAGTTCCTAATGAATGTGCTGGGTTGGAAACATTCCTTTATTTGACATTCCTTTGTTCAATGCTGAAGGTTCATTGGGATCACTCCAGCAAAAGTATTGTAAGTTTGAACTATTTGTATATTTTAGCAGAAAAAGGAATTAGCACTCATTGCCTCACAAGGTACGTAGTTATCTTCATTAATTAATACTCTATCTTCTATCCACATTTTCCACCTTCTTACCTTTTTTTCCCTGAATGGGCATCTCTGGTTCATGTGAGGTGGCTTTCTACTTTATAAATTTTGCATTCCTGGGGTTCAGTTCTCAACAGCAAATTTCTCTCCCAGGTTTTGTTAAGTTCCTCCTTTAAGTCTGAGAGCAGTGTCCTAAACTTTTAATCTCTTTTTCTAATCCGGAGTCTGCCCATCATCCGTTGCCTATTTAATGGATTAAATCCCTTCTCAACATTTCCCCCCACTGCTCCACAGGCTCCTTTCTCAACAGATACAACTTGCTGGGTAATTCCAGGGCTGGGAATACAGGAAGGTGGTGGGAAAAGGAAAGCAAAGGGGGAGCCCTTCTCCTTTTAATCCACCTGTTTTAGGGAGGGATGGGCAGCAGAAAAACCTGTTCTGCACGTGCAGGAGCAGGACTGGAACCTCACCTGCAGCCGGGGTATCCCGGGATACATGAAGATCCAGGGCTGTCATTTCCTCCTCACGGTCCAGGTAAGACAGCAGGTCAGGCTTGGGAACAGAGAATTCTGGAAAACACAATTGTCATGCCCAGAGCTTCAGTTTGTGGGGAAAACCAGAGCTTTTCCAACTGTGAGAAGAGGGTTTAGGGCTTTCCTCTACAATAACATAATGGGAAAGTGGATTCCCACTGCTCCCCCTGCCTTTCCTCATCCTCCTTGGGAGCAGCAGGTGGGTGAAGATTCCAATCATTTGTTTATTATTATTATTCCTGGAGAACGGGTTGGGAAAAGGGGGATTTGCCCTGCCCTGCACCCCTTGCATCCCAACAAGGTGAATCATCCGCTCCGCCCCCAAATTTCCGCTGCTCACCCATGGCCATCAGGGTCTCGTAGCTCGCCTGCATCATGTCACGATACAGAGCTCTCTGTCGTGGGGCCAGTACCACACAGGGCTCCATGGCCGGGCTCTGGGCACCCAGAAGAGAGGATCAGCCACTGAAAATTTAATGGATAATTATTCCCTAGTAAGCCAGTGGCAAGGCCAAGCTGCATCACGGGGTGTGTGGGACAGGTGGGGAACAAACCCATCCATCCTTCTGCCCCACAGTCCTGAGGAAATTTCCCACCTTTTGCCCCTACTGCCTCAGGAATTTTCCTTTCTTCCAAAAATTAATAGGCAGGAAGAAGCAGAAAGGGAAAACAGGAATCAATAAAGGAATAAAATGCCTCCCGGGAAGAACAAGTTTCTCTCATCTGCAGATAAGGCTCTGCTGAGAGATCCGGACCCTAAAATTAATTTTCACCTAAATTTTACCCACACAGCTCATTCCCAATGCAGCAAACCCTGGGTGCTCAACCCCAGGGTCTATGAATCTCTTTCCAGAGAATCCTATCACAAATTTTCCAGATCATCCCCAAACCTCCTCAGCAATCACTTCTCCTGCCCGTTATTTCCCCATTATCTCTGAGACTTAGGAGAAACACTGGAGAGCTGTAGGAAGAGTGTTTAATGCTTTCCTTTATGTAATCATGGAAAAGCAAATTCCCGTTGCTCCCCTCATCCTTCCTTATCCTCCTCAGGAAGCAGCAGGTGCATAAGAATCTCAATTATTAATTTCGGGTTTTTTCATTTATTATTATTCCTGGAGGACAGGTTGGAAAAGGATGGATTTGCAGGTTCTGAATAAAGTACTGATGGTGGGAATAAACGCCATCACGTTTTCCAGCACGGATCCCTCCTGCTATTTTTCCCTTTATTTTTATGTATTTTGGAGCCCCCACCAGCATCTCATGCCACTTCATTTATTCCACGGTGTTTTGCCATCCTGCTAAAATAAATGGAAATAAAAGGGTCGACACATGCGAAGGGAACCACCTGAGGGGGAAGGACAACAGCATTTTGGGATTTTTTATTATTTTCTCCCTTCCCTGGGACTGGAGAGAGGAAAATCCAGGACCCTGAGGGCAGGAGGAGGAAGGGACGGGATGGGAAAACAAGCCATTTTTCTGCCTTTTTCCACATCCCAACCCGAATCCCCCCTTATCTGCAGGTCCGGCTCGGGAGGTGCTGTCGGCAAAGCTCCCCACCTGCCCGCCCCTTTATTTTCCCAAAAATCCCCTTTCCCCCAAAAGTGAGGACGCACACGTGGGGAGGGGATGAGCCTGGTCCCTCCGATATCCCAAGCGATACGAGTTAAAAAAGGAAGGAAGGACAGAAGGAATTAAAAAAAAAAAAAAAAAAAAAAAAAAGAATAAAAATAAAGGAGAAAAGGGCTGTGCACAATGGCTGGGGCTCCTCTGGCGGCAAAAGCCGCGAGTCTGGGCGGAAATTAAAAAAAAAAAAAAAAACCCAAACAAACAAACAAACAAACAAAACCCCAAAACCACATTTTGCTCAAACAAAACAAAACAAAACAAAACAAAACAAAAACTGTTATGGGGTTCTCCTGCTGCTCTGTGGGTATGGGGATGAGCCCCAGAGTCACTTTGCTTGTGGGGGCTGCGGAATGACCCCCTACATTTATTGGTGCTAAAGGATCAAGGAGAATTTTGGGGCAAAACCCCTAAATTTGAAGCGGGGGAGGTACTGGGTGTGATTTAGCCAATGTGGGCTGAAGGGAAAGGGCTGCAGGACCCCCATTGCGGCGGCCGCCGTGACCCCTCACAGCAGGAGATTTTGGGGGTAAAAAGGGAGTTTTCTGCCAACGGGGGCATGTCGCGACATCAAGGCATACTCCCCAAATGTGGTAACCCCCACGAGGAGTTTGGAGGGCAAAACGCCCTTTCCCTCGCCCCAGCCCCGCGGGCGCTGCCTCCCGACCGGGCCCGTCGCCTTGGCGACGGCGGCTGGCTGCCCTCACCCCAAGATGGCGGCCCGGGCCTCATGGCGCAGGCGCCATCTTGAGCCGCGCCGCGCGGAGCGGCAATGGGGCGGGGCGGGCCGCGGCCATTTTCCCTCGCGCCCTGCCTGAAGGCATGGCCGCCATTTCGGAAGAGGGCAGCTCCGCTCTGACCCCAAATAAACCACTTTTAACCCCAATTTCTGCCCTTCCCGACCTTACGGTAAATAAATATTTCCTGCCAAAACCAATCTCATAACGAACAGTGAGGAAACCTAAAGAAAAACAGGTACATGGTGCTGCTCTCCATCTGTCTCAAATGCTCCAAGTAAGGATGTAAATCCCTAAATCCCCTGGGAAAAAGGCTGATGGCGGTTTTGGGGTCAGTTATGTACGTCTGGAGGTATTGAGTAATTTTTCCCTGAATTCAGGTTCGTGGAGCGGATTTCTGACACGCGTGGGGACACAGCAGAGAGGCTGATGCTGTGAAAACCACCCCCAAACCCCTCCACTGTTACCCTCTCATGCCCTGTAGGGAGCCCCGCTGTCTGAGCAGCCTGTAGAGGACTCTTCCCCTTTCCAGCACCGTACAGACCCCGATACCCCTCCTTACACTCTGCAGGGATCCCCAATCCCTCACAGTCTGCAGGGATCCCCAGTCCCCTCACACCCTGCAGGGATCCCCAATCCCCTCATATCCTCCCCAATCCCTCACACCCCGCAGGGATCCCCAATCCCCTCACACCCCGCAGGGATCCCAAATCCTCACAGTCTGCAGGGATCCCAATCCCTCACAGTCTGCAGGGATCCCCAGTCCTCTCACACCCTGCAGGGATCCCCAGTCCCCCAACACCCTGCAGGGATCCCCAATCCCCACATCCTCCCCAATCCCTCACACCCGCAGGGATCCCAATCCTCACACCCTGCAGGGATCCCCAATTCCCTCACATCCTGCCCAATCCCCTCACATCCTGCCCAATCCCCTCACATCCTCCTCAATCCCCTCACATCCTCCCCAATCCCCTCACACCCTGCAGGGATCCCCAATCCCTCACACCCCGCAGGGATCCCCAGTCCTCTCACACCCTGCAGGGATTCCCAGTCCTCTCACACCCTGCAGGGATCCCCAGTCCCCTCACACCCCGCAGGGATTCCCAGTCCTCTCACACCCCGCAGGGATCCCAGTCCCCTACACCCTCCCCAGTCCCCTCATGCCACAGCGGCCCCCGGGCGCCTCCTACGGGTCCTTACGGGCATAGCTCGCCCTGCTCCACGTGATCCTTTCCCGTCCTGCGCAGGCGCGGCCCCGCCCCTCCCCGCCGCGCAGGCGCGGCTCCGCCCTCGGCCGTCGGTCGGGCGGCGGTGCCGTGCGGAGGGGACGCGCGCAGTTTGGGCACTCGTTGCCGTTACCGGCGCCACGACCGGTGCCGCCAGCGGGACCGCGGCCGCCATGGAGGCGCCGCCTGCGCCCCGCCGCGCCCCTGCGCCGTGCAGCGCCGCGCGGAGCCTGCAGGACGAGCTGACGTGCCCGGTGTGCCTGGAGTACTTCAACGATCCGGTGCTGGTGGCCGAGTGCGGGCACAACTTCTGCCGCGCCTGCGTGACCCAGTGCTGGGAAGACTCGGCGCGGCGCCTCTGCTGCCCGCAGTGCCGCGAGCCGGTCCCGCAGCGCCTCTTCCGCCCCAACCGCTCCCTCGGCAACATCGTGCACATCGTCCGCCAGCTGGGGCTGCCGCCGAGCCCCGCCAAGCCGCCGCCGGGGCCGCCCGCGCCGTCGCCGCCGCTGCCCGCGGCCGCCCCGCCAACCCGCCGGGAGCCGCCGCGCTGCCCGCGCCACGGGGAGCCGCTGCGGCTCTACTGCGTGCAGGACCGGCGGGCCGTGTGCGTGGTGTGCCACCTGTCCCGCGAGCACCGCGCCCACACCGTGCTGCCCGCCGAGGAGGCGGCCCACGCCGCGGAGGTCAGTGCCGGGATCCCCGCGCGGCGGGGGCGTCGGAAGCCTTCCCCGCAGAGGAGAGCGCTGCGAGCCCCTCGGGCTGTTTGGGCAGTGAAATCCTCGCCCCCTCACGGGTCTTTTTTGGGGGCAGGACCCTCCTAAGAAATGGGGATGCAGCGAGTGGGGAGGAGATCGGAAACACCCCGCCCGTAACGGGAGATTCCCGAGGAGATCTCACGGGGTGGGGTGCCCGAGGTGCAGTGGAGCCTCCAGTTCCACAGGGCAGTGCAGAAACGAGTGTGGGGTGCAGTAAGGGCCCCCGCCGACTGGGCTCTGCTACCCGGATTCGGACCAGAATCACCCCAAAAACAGGGACACGCCAGGGTCGGGTGCAGTAAGCGGGGGCTGTTCCCGGTGCGAGACCGAACTGGGTTAACTGGGAGAGTACTGGGAAAGGGGTGTCCCGGGGGGCGGGTGCGCCTCAGCGCGGGGTGATGGTGCAGAATCCCCCAACCCCCAAAATCCAGCGGGCAGGAGGCTGCGAACGTGGGAGCTCCTTATCCCCGACCCCGACCCGGCTGGGAGCGGCGCAGGATGCCCAGGGTGCCTGGCGAGTGACGCAGAGCGAAAACGGCGCCCGCCCTGTCGCGATACCGGGCGTGTCGCGATGGCGGCGGGGGATTGGTGTGTGGTTAGCAGCGGCGGCAGCAGGAGGGTGGGAAGGCCGCTGTGCCATCGTTAACCACCGCGTATTAATTTCTGTTATTGTTGTTAAAAGGTTATCCCGTTTAGAGGAGATTTGGGTTAGCGTTAGGAGCTGCCGTGGTTCCTCTTCCGGGGATGCTGGGGCCGTCCCCTGCCCCAAATCTGGGATTTGCCCTTTTTCAGGACACAGACGTCCTTAGGCAGATCCAGGTTGTCACTCCCCTTAGGGTTTTCCAACCCCCGTTAAGCTACTTTTTTGAGTGTCTAATAATTGGTTGTTGCTGAGCTCCTCCCTGTGTTTTTTTCCTGATACTTGCTTTAGTCTCATGGATGTAATTCCGAGGCAGTAAGTTATAGCTGTTAACAGTTAAAAATCCTTGTATTTTGTAGGGTTTTAGTTATAAAATAAGTGGATTTGTTTGCTCCCGAGGCCAGCTGCAGTTTGCAGGGTATTGCTGGGGATTTTCTGCCCTCCATGGAGGTCAAACTACTTAAATAAGGATGAGTTTAATTAATTAATATTTAATTATTATTTTAATGAGCAATTTGGAAGCAGCAGTTCCTCCTCTTGGGGGTAGGTCTTCAGCCCAATTTTGGGGCACCTTGAGGAGGGGGAATGTGGGAGGTAATCCTGGGAGGAGGACAGGGGTGGGACCAGGGCATTTGTTTTTTCACAGGTAGATAAATTAGTTGACTTTTTTTTTTAAGTTTTTGGGCTGGTTGCAGTGAATTCTGGTGGCACAGCCTGAGGTCAGGGTTGAGGGGAGCAGGGCAGTTGCTGGTTCCAGCTCCAAGGAAAACCCAGATCGGGTGAATTTGGCCATTTTAGCAGTGGCAGCCCTTCTCTCCTGATCGCCCACGGGCAGAATTCCCAATGGATCTCATTGTTCTGCTTCCAGGAGGTGCCCCAGGAGCACCTGAGCTCCCTGAGGAAGGGGCGTGAGGAGGCCAAGGCTGAGCGGGAGCGGCAGAGCGAGGAGCTGCTGGTGAGTGCTGGGGCTCCATCCAGGAGGGTGCAGTCTCACCTGGGGATTTCCTGGCTGCGGGAATTTGGTCCCACACACACCTGGGGAGTTCCCCCTCCCCACGGGAATCCCCGCCTGCAGAGATTGTGTCACTTTGGGAGCCCCAGGGCTGCGGGGTGCTGCCCTCACGGGGTGTTTGCCGCGGCGTTGCAGAAGCAGACGGAGGTGGAACGGCAGAAGATCGTGGCTGAGTGCAAGGAGCTGCGGGCGTTCCTGGAGGAGAAGGAGCAGCTGCTGCTCTCGCGGCTGGAGGAGCTGGAGAGGGACATCGGGCGCCGCAGGGACGAGAGCGTGGCCCGGCTGGCCGAGGACATCGCCCAGCTGGACAAGCTGCTGGCCGAGCAGGGTGGGGACGGCGGCACAGGGAGCGCCCCTGGCGAGGTGGGACTTTCTTATGTGTCTGCATGGACACACATCCCTTCTGTTGGGCAAAAAATATCCTAATTGTAGGGACAAAACCTATGTATGGGGGTGAAAATTCTATTTATGGGACAAAAAGTCCTGTTGGGGTGAAAACAAGGTGGAAAAGATTCCATTTATATGGGCAAGAATTTTCATTTGTGGGCCAAAATATTTCCGTTTATTGGGGAAAAAATCCAATTGATGGGATGAGAAATTCCATTTATGGAAAACAGAAAATCTTTATGGGGACTAAAGTCCCTTCATGGGATCCTTCCCAGCTTTTGGGGAGGATTTTGAGATCTCTGAGGTAGAAAGATGCTGATCCTAATAAATTCCTTGGGTTTCTTCCCTTCCAGGGTGTCGTTCCAGCTGGCAGCAGGTGAGTGGGCAGGATGAGCTTGAAGGCTGTGGCTGCAGGCAGAGCTGGTATCCCAGCTCTTCCCGGGGGAGCTCCCTGTTTTGGGTCCCTGACTCCCGTGTCTCTGCAGCCTGGAGAGCTGGATGTTCCTCAAGCCCGAGCCCGGCTTCTCCGAGCTGGAGAAGAAGCTGAAGAGCTTTTCCCAGAAGAGCGCAGTGCTCAAGGAAGTGCTGCTGGAATTCAAGGGTGAGCCTGACAAGGGCCTTCCTGGAAAAAAAGCTGCTTTCCAGCCAGGGTCCCACATGGAAGCCCACCAAAACCAGGGCTGGGATGGAGCCGGGCACTTATTCCCCCCTGGGGTTGGTTGGGAGAGCTCCAGGTTGTTTGAGCATTGGCTCATCCCAGGGAAAAGGTGGAAAAGTGGTGATTTCCCTGGGATTTGAGTGTGGAAGTGTGGAGCAGGGCTCATTCCCGTGGCTTGGGCAGTTGTGGGGGCTCCAAGGGCTCAATTCCTTCCTTCTCTTCCTGCAGAAAACCTGCGCTTTGAGCTGGAGAACGACACAGGTGAGGCCACTGGGATTTGGGGCCATGAGTTCCCTTTTCCAAGAGATAATGTGGGAATTTGCTGGGATTGGGGGTGATGTGGGCTCTAACCTCCCTTTTCCAAAGGTTGAGGTTGGAATTGCTGGGCTTGGGTTCTGTGTGGGCTCTTCAGGATACTGTGGGTGGCTCACCTGGGTCCTGCCCCTCTGTTTTGGGACAGAGACAATGGATCAGTCCCCACACAGATGGGATAACGATCCCAGGGGTGACTCAGCTCTCCGATGGATCAATCCCAAGGCAGGTGGTAGAATGTTCCCAGAAGTGACTGTCCTGGTTTAGGGCAAATTTGGGAGAAAACCTCCAAAGGGCCCCCCCCCCCCCAGGAAGCAAACCCAAGGACCCTTCCCCCAACCAGCTGAGGAAGAAATTTCCTCAGAGAAAAGTGGAAAAAACTTGTTTATTCAACAGGCAAAGCACTGCCCAGCACAAAAAAAGAAAAAGAACAATGCTCTAAAGAGATGACAAACTCAGGAGGTCTCTCTCCTGTGGTGGTAGCTCAGCTTAGTCTGTTCTCAGTCCCTCTGGTGCTGGAAAATGGCCCTGATGGCCACAGGTGCAAGCTCCTGGTGCTGCCCCCAGGTCCCCAGTCCAGGGCAGGTTCAAGTAATTCCAGAAAAAGAAAAAAGAAAAAACTTTCTGGGGAACTTTTGTGCTTCAGTCAGTCAAAAATCAACTAAAAGCAAGGGGCAGGTCTCTCCGTCTGTCCACCACGGTGGCACAGTCCAGGAGACAAGCGATGGAACTCCTAGCTGTGTGTTTTGAAAACAATTGCCTCAGACATTCCACCACTTCTCCTTCCCCCTTCATTCTCAAGGCCAGCCTTAAAGGTACAAAACCTGTTTCTGGGCTGAGCAGACACATGGGGATGCAATTCAACATGGCAGAGTCATCCCAGGACTGTGTTGTCTCCGTGAGTCGGGACACAAGCCGTGGGTGGGACAGCAGCCCTGCAGGTGACTCGCCTGTGTCCCCTGGTGGCTTTGGGGCACAGGCACCGAGTGAAGCCGCCAGTCCAGCGGCAGCTCACCCCTTTGTCCCGCAGGCGAGCTGTCCCTGGACCCGACCACGGCCAACCCGTACCTGGTGCTGTCGGAGGACAAAGCGCAGCGTGCGGCTGCTGCTGAGCGCGCCGCAGGAGCTGCCGGCGCACCCCAAAGCGCTCCGACTACGCCTTCTGCGTGCTGGCCGCCGAGGGCTTCTGGCCGGCCGCCACTACTGGGAGGTGGAGGTGGGCGACGGGGAGAGCTGGGTGCTGGGCGCCGCCCGCGAGTCCGTGCGCCGCAAGGAGAAGGTCGACTTCGCCCCGAGGAGGGGATCTGGGCGGTGGGGCTCAACTGGAAGGGCAAGAATTGGGATCAGTACCAGGGCGTTCACCTCTCCCGAGACGCCGCTGTGCTCGCTGTGCGAGCGGCGCAAGATCGGGGGTGTACCTGGACTACGAGGGCGGGTGGGTGGCGTTCTACAACGCCGACAACATGGCTCCCCATCTTCACCTTCACCGCCGCCTTCTCGAGAGGATCTTCCCGTTTTTCTGGCTCTTCTATGTGGGCTCCTCGCTGTCCCTCTGCAACTGAGCGCGCCCTGCTCGCTGGTGGTGTCCCTTCTCCCCTGCCATCCTTAGGTTTTCCTTTGCTTCCAAGCAGAGCACCCCAAATCCTGCCCTTGGTTCAGGGGATTTTTTTTCCTGTTGCAGTTTAAAGTTTGGAGTCTTTTGCCCTTAAAACCTTCTTTGGGGGTGTTGGTTGGTGAGGGGTGCTACTTGAGCACCCTCTCCCTGTTGCTGGTTAAACACCCTGTAGTTCATTTTGTGTTTATCTTTGGAGTTGGAGCCCTGTGGAACAGGGAGAGGCTGATCCCATCCTACTTGGAATAGTAGCCAAAGCTTTGTGTTCCCCCTCCGTTCTAAAATGCTGTGTGGAGAGGAGGGGTGTTGTCCCCTACCAGTTTGGACGCTGTTGCTTTGCAAGTCATCTTTGCCCATCCCATTATCCCATTATATCCCATCCCATTATTCCATTTTCCCATCCCATTATCCCATCCCATCCCCTGGGGAAAGGGCCGAGCCCATCCTGCTGTCACTGACTGACCCCCATTTCTCTCCCACTGCCCCCATTGTCCTCCCTGTCTCCCCCATTAGCCCCATTTCCCGCATCAGCCCTCCTCTTTGCGCCCCATGTCCCTCTTTGCCTCCGGGATCCCAGCAAGGGATGTGGATATTTAGGGTCACCCCAGACCCAGGCTGGGGGTTTTGAGGGCTGGAGGAGTCTGTATTCTAGGTGTGATCTCGCGCTTGCCCGCCTCCCTTGTGGCCCCCGCTGCTGTTCGTGTCCTTTGCCCTGTCACTGTTTAATGGGGAAATAAAAGTTGCTGTGCAAAAAAAAATAACCCTAAAACCCTATAATTTGGGGGTTTTGGTGCTGGGGAGGAGGAAAAGCTGCTCCTGTTCGAGAGGGAATGGAGACAGACACATGCCTGGGGTAGAGCACTGAGGTTTTCGGGCACTTGCAGTTCACTAGATGGTTCCAGCTTGGAGCTTCCAAGTATCTGTGAGTTCAAATTCTGTTCAAATTTGGTTTGAATCTGAGTTTTGAATGAAAATTAAATAAAGTTTAAAGGAAAAGTTTGAAGTACTGGGAGCTCCCGGTTTTAGGGCACAGTCCCACTGGGAGCTCCCTCTCATCCCAGTCTGGCTCCCCAATTCCTAGGTGTCTCCAAGCCCTTTTCGTGTGCCCAAACCACCCAAATCTCACTTTTCTGTCATTTTTCCATAAAAATTTGGCACCAAATCCCACTTTTACCCAAAATAAGTCTTTATTGAGGATCCACCTGTGGCAATACTGCTGGGCTTGGGGGAAGCCTAGGATTTGGCAGAAAACTGGGATTTGCACCAGGGATTTGGCTGAAAACTTGGGGTTTCATCTGGGACTTGGCCGAAAACGGGGATTTTCCTGGGATTGGTAGAAATACAGGGATTTTCCCCAGTTTTGCCTCTCCCATGTATTTTTGGCACCCGGAGCAGGTCCAGCATTGTCCCCGATGCTGCTCCAGTCCCCAAACTGGGGGACGAGGCCCTCTAGGACCCCCTTGGCCTATCCCCTGGCCTCGGGCGTGCCGGGTCCTGCCCCACGTGTCCCCCCATACTCCAGTGGGGTCCCCCCCGTGTCCCCCCCGCTGCCCAGGACGTCCCCGAGCAGCTCCAGCGGCTCCACAGGCGCGGGAGGCTCGGGGGGCTGCGGGGTTCCCTGTGGCCGGGGGGCTGCCCCGAGCCCCCGCGGGTGGCTCTTGCTCTTGTGGGCGGTGACATTGTCCCTCTTCTCGAACCTCTTGCCGCAGACGTCGCACGGGAATTGGTAGAAGGAGTCGGCGTCGTGTTTCCTCATGTGCCAGTTGAGGGAGGCTTTCTGGCGGCACGTGAAGCCGCAGATCTCACACCTGGGGGAGTGGAGAGCCCCAGGGCTGAGGCACAGGCAGGACCGTCCCTGCCCCGCTCGGGGCTGCAGCGCGCCGTGGGTGAAGCTCCAGCACCCTCCTGGCAGGAATGTGTTGGACAGGAGTCCTTGCTTCTGTCCCAGCTCATTAACCTGCCTAAACACTGCCCTGCAGCTGAGCCTGGAGCTGCTGGATCTGGGCACAGCCAGCTCCAGGGGCAGAAACCTCGGCAGAAATCCAAGCCCAGCCAATGCTGGATGCCATGGATGGCGATTTTGGATTGAAAAGAGTGGGAAGAGGCTCTGGGGCTGAGCAGAGCTGCAGGGATGGGACTGGGACTTACTGGAGTGGCTTCTCCCCAGTGTGGATCCGCCGGTGGATGATCAGATTGCTGCTGGTGCGGAAGGAGCGCGCGCAGAACTCGCAGATGTAATCCCGCTTGTCTGGGAGCAAAAGAAAAGGGATGGGGTCTGATCCAGCCTGGAAAAGCTGTCAGGGCCCTCGGGACGTGCTTTGGCAGCAGCCTGGGAATGGAGGTTGTAAGGGAGAGATTCGGGAACCAAGTGGTGGCTTCCAGGGGTGGGAATTTGGGAGTGGGGAAGGGGGTGCAGGAGTGAATCCGATGGGAGCAGGTGGGATCCGTGAGGGAGGTGTAATCCCTGAGAGAGGAGCCAGGATCCGTGCAGGGGGCTGCAACTGGCAGGAGGATTCCAGGGGGGTGAGATGGCCCTGCAAACGCCCCACTCACCACTGTGCAGCTTCTCGTGTTCCTTCAGGTGCTTCTTGAAGTTGAAGGATTTCCCGCAGGTGGGCTCGGAGCAGGTGAAGGTTTTCTGGTGCACGTGCTGGTACTTCTGGTGGTGCTGCCAGGGGGAAAAAGCTGTCGGCTCCCAATTCCAGCTCCAGGACACCCCAGCCGGGCTCCCCAGTGCTCCAGGGAGCACTGGTCTTTCCAGGTGCTCACGTTCAGGTACTGGCGGTTGGAGAAGATTTTGCCACAGCCTTCGAAGTCACACAGGAGGATCTCACGCTTTGCTGCCTTTCTGGCAGAGAAAACAAGAGAAAAGTCATTGTCAGGACGAGGAGGAGGGTTGGAAAAGCTCTGGAATAAGGAGCAGCCCCCAGCTTCTTCCTCCTTCCCTTTTTCCCACCCATAAAATCTAAAATGAGACAAAGAAACCCTTTCGGAGCCTCCAGCGCCCCCCCAGGGAAGAACTGAGCTCCTCCTCCTCTTCTCCCTGGGAATGCCTGGAAGCTTCCCTGGCCACCTCCCTCCCCTTTCCCAGGTACCTGATCCTCTTGGGGCCGATCTGAGCCACGTCCTTGTCACTCGCCTGTGGCTGCCGCTGGCAACTGCAACAGGAAAGAACCATTTTGAGCCAGGCCCTGGAGTCCCCTCGCTGTCCCCAAGCCCAGAGCCAACATTCCCGAGGAAATCCCACATTAAATCATCCTCAGGACCAGCATTTCTCCCATTTGCACCCCACGGGAGCAGGACACACTGGAACAAACACATCGTTCAGGCATTAAAATAAGAATAAATTCTTTATTGCTTGTTACAAAACCCTTTTCACATGGTTTGGACACGTCCCAGGACACTGAAATTGGCTCCCAGCCTGGTTGGATCTATAATTCATCCATAGCTCCCTGGAAACAGCAACTATTCCTGGCTGTCGCCCTGGAATTAAGGAAAGATCCATTAAAAGTGGATTAAAATGGGGTTTGGGGAAGAGAAATAACAGGGTGGTGAGAGATTCCAGTGCTCAAGCATGGATTCAGCCTGGGGCTTGTCCCAGATCTCTTGAAAAGAGGTTTTATCAGCTCAGGGTGGCTTTACCTGGGGAAGGGAGAAGAGGAGGAGCCCTTTGACATCTGGAAGGTTCTGCTTTGCTCATAAGCCAGAATTTTATCTCCCATTTTTGACTTGCTGTGACAAAAGATGGGGGAAATTACCAAAATGATTAAAAACATGATCTCTGTCACCAAACTCAGCCCAAAAAGGGCTGACCTGAAAGCTTAGGCTTTGGGGAGGGGGCAGAGAGCTACAAGCACCCCCCTAGTGCCTCAGGTGTAACTTTGGAGGTATTTGGAGGGCTAAACCATGGGACTTGGGACGAAAACCAGGCAGAACCCAAAAAACACTAAAACCCCTCCAAATTTGATTCACTTTTGGCCACAAAAAGAATGGCCCAGACTGAATGCAGACTATCCTACCCCGACATTGTGTATGGGAGCCTGGGATCTGCATGCCCAGCCACGGCAGGGAGACAGGGAGAGCAAATTCCAGCCTTACCTTCCCTGGGACTGGGTCTCCAGGAAGGGTGGTCCCCGTTCCAGCCGCGCCTGGGGTGGTTCTGGAGCTGCTGGGAGAGGGGAGGGTGTTCAGCATCCAAAAGGAGCCACTCAGAGGGATCAATCAAAGCTGTAAGGGGGCAGCACAACACTCACCTGGGCAGAGGTTTGGGATGGGATTGGCGCTGAGCCCGTCTTTCAGGCAGACAGAGGAGTTTTGGCTCATTCCAGGGAAAAGGGATTTTACCCCCTTATTGTAGCAAAAGTGTAAGAAACTCCATCCAGCTGAGGTGTCTAGGTGTGTTGGATCTGAGGCCGTGCACGGACCAAGCCCCAGCCCAGTGACCCTTAAATGCTTGTGCAAAGCCCCAGTGAAGCCCTGATTTGAGCTGTTTTTGGCACAAAACATTGAATTTTGTACGCCTGGAAAGGAGAGCACGGCCCCAAAGCTTCTGGAGAAGGCGCAGAACCATTGGTGGAGGAGATTGTGGTGGGATTGATGGATTTTGGGCTGTTCCATCTCTAGCCTGGTGGAGGCTTCACTGCCCACCACGGGTCTGGTTCAAGGGGTCTTTGTCCCCCTCCAATGCAGCCCCAGTCTTGGCTGGCTCTCCTTGTTCCCTGACCACCCCGGGCCGGCCCCACGAGGGACGGGGTGGGTGACACGAGGCTTGTGAAGCCCCTGCAGCGACGCTCGTGAGCCAGAACCCCCTCTGCTTACTCAGCAGCCAACAAAGCCAAGAAACACGGCTCTGCCCTGCAGTCAGCAGTGACACCCCTTGGGGACACACAGCTCTCACCCCACGCTTGGTGATGTTGTGGGAGGGTTTATTCCCACTGGGGACACGCAGCTTTTGTCCCACAGTCGGGACATTGACCTCCACTGGAGACACAGCTTTTGTCCCATGGCCAGGAGTGTTACGGGAGAGTTTACTCCCTTGGGGACGCACATCTCTTGCCCCAACAGCACTGGACCCTCCCAAGATGTTGATCTGACCCCCATCCCCTCATCCCTTCAGCGCTGCAGCTGCCACGACTCACCTGATGCTCTTCTCCTCCGTGGGGCCGGAGCTGGGCAGGGGCTGCTCCTCCTTCACCGGCCTCTTGCGGGCCTTGGGCTGGCTCTGGCGTCGCTGTGGCTCTGAGCTGCTGGGGGCACAGGCCGGGTTGGGTGAGGGAGGCTGGGTGGCTGATGGGGTGACATGCAGCTTGGATATGGTAGGAAATTAGCGGGACGTGGTGGTCATGGGAAGGACTTGGTTAGAGATGGCAGGACGTGGTTTGGACATGGTGACATGGTTGGCCCTTAGTTGAGCGTGGCAAAGACCCTCCCCAAGTGAGACTCACTGAAAATGCCTCTCCAAAATTCTGTGCCCTTTGACCCCAGAAATGACTTATTTTAGCACCACACGGACACTATTCCCACCTCCTCCCCACTCTGGCAGGGCAGCTGCAGCAGGACAAGCCCGTGGCAGGGATGTGAGGCCTGGAGCCAATCCTGGGCTGGGCTGGGCCGGTGTCAGTGGGCACCACCTCGGTCCCCACCTGCAGCTCCCCACAGCTCCCACCTGCCCAGGGATGGGTGGTAGTTCTCATCACGCAGGTCGTGGCTGTAGGCCAGGTCATCACCCTCGGCAAAGTCCTCATCCTCCCTCTTCCTCTTGGGGCTCAGCTCCTGGCTCTACATCCCCCGGGCTGGTGCTGCTGGACACGGCCCTGGGTCAGCTCTGCTCAGCCACAGACAGTGGCGTTGGCAGCGCTGGGGATCAGGGATGGGTCGAGACCAAGCGCACCCGCTGGCCTGCTGTGCCACCACTCACCTCTCGCCAGCTGCTGCCACAGGCCCGGTTCCAGAGGCACTTGGGGGGCTGGAAGGGGACAAGAGGGTGGTGAGGAGGAGGAGGATGGGGGTGTTGGAAAGCTCAGCGGGGTCGGGGCAGTGCCTGATCCCAGTGGCATGCTGGTGGGACTGGAGCTATCCTGGAACCGGGAGAAGAGGCTGAAGGTGGGGAATCAAAGGGACTTGAGGCGGAAAGGTGACCTGGAGGGAGCTCACCTGTGTCACCACCGTGTCCCAGCTGCTGGCCTCGCTCCCCCATCGCCACGGGGCGAGCCGGCCGCTCCCTCCTACGCCGAGGGCAGCGAGTGCCGGCGCCCGGCGCCCGAGGAGGAGCTGCGTCCCCGGGGCTCCCGGGAGGGCTGTCGGAGACCCCCAAGCGCCGCCCACGAGAAGCGGTGCCCAGCCACGCACTCCCAAACCAGCGGGCGGCCGCGCTGCCCGGGGCTGGCAGCTGCACGATCCGGCACAAAGCCACACTCCCGGCTGTGGCTGTGGGACAGCACGACCAGGCGCTGCAGCGCGGCCGGCTGGAGCCGCTCCAGCTCTCCTGGGAAAACAAAGGGATCTGTGAAAATCAGGTCAAAAATGGTGTTTTGAGGGGAGTGGGACACATGCAAGGCCCCTCCACCTCCCTCAGGCTCTTAGGGTTCTCCTTGTTAAGAGCAACCCTTAAATAGTTTCCCAAAAGAGTTGGGGATGCCAAAAACAGGGAACACAGGAAGGAGTGCTCAGGGAGATGAGCAAATCCAAGAGCAGCTCCAGGTGCTTCTCCAGCACCTAACCCAGCAGGAATCCTCCCTCTCCACATGAACTCCTTATGGACTCGAACCACTGGATGCCAACGTGGAACTGGGATGGAGCACCTACCTGGGCTCCAGGTGCAGCCATGAGAGCTGTACCTGCAGGGAAGACAGAGGTGAGCCGGCAGAAATCCGGATTTTCCCCACGAGAGGTGGGTTTTAATGGGTTTTGTGCCCCCATAGCGACCTGTCAAGGAGGAACTGGGCCAGCTGGGAGTGCAGGGCGAATCCGAGCTGCTCCTTGAGGCGGCACCAGCGCTCAGGTGCCCCCGATGCGGATGCGGCACTTGCTGCGCCGTGCGTCCAGCTCCGGCGCTTCTGGCGCCGCACGCACTCCCTGCAGGCCGGGTCTGCGGGGGAGGGCTGGGGAGCACACCGGGGGTCAGGAGGGACAGGAGGCGGGGACAGGGCTGCTGTGGGTCTGAGGAATCTGGGGTGTGGTGGCTCCATAGGAGAGTCTGGGGTGGCACACAAACATGGGAAGAGGGCACGGACACGGCTCTGTGCACGGGGGATCACGGAGGATCCGGGCGGATATGGGGGGCTGGCGGGGACGGTGGGGGAGACACGGGCGTGGCGCGGCAGCACAGGGGGACCGGAAGGGGCTGGGTGGGGAGTGGGGTGTCGGCTCCACAGTGGTGTCATAGGGAGTACAGAGGAGGTGGCCTGGGGACATGAAGGGGGGGTCGCGAGGGGGGGGGGGTCCACCTGCCCCAGGCCCCACCTCCCAAGAGCCCCACCCCTCTCCTGGCCCCGCCCACCCCAGGAGAGCCCCGCCCTTTTAGGCACCGCCCCTCGTCGCCGTTTCCCCGGCCCCCGGCCACCCCGCCCGTTCCGCCGCCGGGCCTTAAAGCGGATGGGGCCACAGGAGAACGGTGACGGGCGGAACTGGGGAATGTCCGCGACTCCATCGCGCTCCCGCCACCTCTCTGCCCGCGCCCCGCCATCCGAGAACCTCCTCTGCCGGTCCGCGCTCCATCCCGCGCCGAGAGGGCCCACCCAGGCCGTGCCCCTTTAAGAGCCACCGGACCCCACCCCGCCCCGCTCACGCCGCTCAGGGACCGCAGCCGGCGGCGGGGGCCTACCCCTACCGCGCCTGCGTAGAGCCGCGAGACCGCTGGAGATGTAGTCCCGCCGCGGGGGCATCATGGGAAGCTCCCGAAAAAGGATGGGCACGGGAGGACGCGTGGAGTCGGAGGGGGACACGGGGACACAGGGGACACAGGCGGGGCGTGGGGACAGGAGGGGACGCCCACTACTCAGCTGTCCCCGAGACACTGTTGAGGTGGCTGGCAGGGGACGCGGGGCGCTGGGACACCTCGCGGTGCCGATGACGCAGCTTGGGGCTCAGTACTCGGGAAGAACCGCCCCGCTGGGAATACAGAGAGACACAACCGCCGTGAGGGCAGGCGAAACCAGTCGCGAGCGCAGGACCCTGGGCACGGCCGCTGTCCCTTTTTCCCAGCAAAACAAAACTCATACCCCGGGCTCCTTACGGTGGTTTGGAGGAGGCGGTCAAACGGCAACCACGTTTCTAAGCGGTGGCAGGTTGAGATTTCCTGCATTATTGGGAGAAAATAATTTTATTTTGAGGAAAAACATTTTCTTTTCCATAATTGTCTGTGTTTTAATTTAATCTCCTACCCCTGTGATTTTACATTTTATTTTTTATCAGCTGAAGAAAACCCTGCTTTTCCCTGATGTCATAGCCCGAAATAGAGGTCCCAGTGAGGCTCACACCATTCATCCCGTTCCTATTCCTCTCCCACCCTACTTGGGCACACGTGGAGCACTACTCAGCAATCACTAAGGAATAATTATGCAACTCAGTAAATTATTCAGTTTGCTGCTGAAACACGAAGTGTGGCTTCTGACCAGATTTCTGCCCTTTTGCTCAAATAGTTGCAGCAAAGAAAGCGTTGTCATTTCCCTTGTGTTTTCTTCTATATTGAAGAAACACTCTTCTCACTTTGAATTCAAGTCAGAGGAGCCAAACAGCTGCAGCTCCTCTGAGCTTTTTACACCTCGTGGGATTTGCTCCTCCTTTTTGGTGGGAATGAGAGGGGTATATTAACTAATTATTAATTATTAATATTGCTAAAGGTCTTCATCCCCTCTCTGGGATCAGCTGGGAGAAGGGTTCTCCTCTCATTTATGTGAAGAGGCTGTTTCACCTTATTTCAGTTTGGTTTTTCAGATGCTTTTGGGCAACTAAAGCAGCAGAGGCTCTGAAGATCCAGAGAAGAAAATAGCATTGAATACAGGGAATGTTTTTCACGATTTTGGGTTGTGTGTTCAGAGGGGTAAGGCGCTTTGTAATTTTTGGATTTGTTTTTGGTTTTTTTTTAGGAGGAATACAACTTCCAGAAATTCCAGGGTGTGTAAAGTGTGAGACCTGCGATTTTTCAGCAGGTGTCTCATGTTACAAAAGGCCTCTGGCCTGTGTCAAAGATGATGTTTGAGATTGAGGCTTCAGATAAGTAAATTGAGGACAGTGACCAGGAGGGAGGGCGAGGGTTTTGGGATTTTTGGATTTTTGGGTTTTTTAAGGGAATTTGGGGCTTCATGGAGTTTTTTTTTTTTTTTAGGGATTTAAAATGGGGTTTTTAAAGGGTATTTGAAGGAGGTTTTTGAGGAATTTTGGAGTTTTTAAAGGGGTTTTCAATTTCTTTAGGGCTTTTTTTTTTTGGGGGGTGTTTAAGGGAATTTTGGGGCTTTTTGGGGGTTCTTTTTAGGGGTATTTTTAGTGGTTTTTAAAGGGGTTTTGGGATTTTGGAGGGTTTTAAGGTTGTTTTCGGATTTTTTAAAGTAATTTTAAAATTTTTTTGGGATTTCTTCAAAGTCTGTGTTTTAAAATATTTTGATATTAAAAGTGTTTCAACCAGATTTACCATGAGCTCTGCACCCTGCCATGCTCCAAGCCCAAAGGAATAACTGGATATCCTCACACTCACCCAGCCTGAGGCAGCTCTCGTGTAGGAAGAGTAGTTACAAGAGTATCCCAATTAAAATTTCATTTACTTCTAAACATCTTCACTGAAATTATTTTTATTGTTGTTTACTGTATAATGTGTGCTTTATTAATGTGTTTGTTATCATCAATAAAGTATGCAAATATATTATGCTAAAACATAGTTTGTACAGACACCTTTGTAAATTCTGAAAGAAGCTGGCCATTAGGTAATGCTGAACAGTCAGCATTCACCTGGATAAAAATCCATGAGCAGAGCTGAAGCTTGTCTTCATTGGCAGCTGTACTTTCCTGCAAGGTGTGTTATCATACCTACGTAGCACACACAAAGATTTCACCCCGATTATAAACGTTCATGTACTCCCCCCCCCCTTGAGCTGCTGCAAAGATGGAAACTGCTAATGGGAGGTTTCAGAAATACAAACCAGCACCAACTGTATTTTTCACTAGGTATGAATGCAGGATGAGCATAAAACAGGAACCTCATCACATATAAATAAAAAAATAAAAAAAACCACCAACCAAAAAAACCCCGATATACAAAGAAGGGAATTGCTTCTACCTGTAAATATTCTTAGTCTCCAAAGGAGCCCTGCCCAGTCTGACTGCTGGCCAGTGCTCCTCCCTGACTGTCCCCTATCTTGGTGAGATATATTAAAGATATAAATATGAAAAATATAAATAGAAACATATATTTGTGTATCGTTAAAAAGAAAGGGTTTTTTGCATTTAGTTAGAGGTGCAGCTTTTAAATAAATAAGATTAAAATTAGAAATATACAAATAATATATTAAGATATAGATATACATTAAATAGAAAAAAATATTAGCAATATAAAGATTATGCATATAATAAACAATAAAAATAATGCTTTATATATGTTATAATACGGCCTTTATCGAATATATAAAATATATATGGATTATGAATATGAATATAAGTTAAATATGAATACATAGATTTTTATTTAAAGGGATTTTTGTTTTTATTTGGTTAGAGACAGGGCTTCTTTTAGTTTTGGTCAGGGTTTTTGGGACATTCATTTAGGAGGATTTTTTGAAGGGATGGGACTCGTTGCTTATTGCCTTCGCTTCTTGTCTGCGAAGAACGCCAGCCCCGGGCTGAGCTCGGCGCAGTGCTGCCGCCCTGTGGCACAGCCTGGTACTGCAGCCAGCCCCGAGCCGGCAATGGCAGTGCTGCCGCTTGTGGGCACAGCCGGTACTGCAGCCAGCCCCGAGCCGGCAATGGCAGTGCTGCCACCCTGTGGGCACAGCGCGGTACTGCAGGCAGCCCCGAGCCGGCAATGGCAGTGCTGCCACCCTGTGGGCACAGCGCGGTACTGCAGCCAGCCCCGAGCCGGCAGTGGCAGTGCTGCCACCCTGTGAACACGGCGCGGTACTGCAGGCAGCCCCGAGCCGGCAATGGCAGTGCTGCCACCCTGGGGCACAGCGCGGTACTGCAGGCGGCCCCGAGCCGGCAGTGGCAGTGCTGCCACCCTGTGAACACAGCGCGGTACTGCAGCCAGCCCCGAGCCGGCAGTGCTGCCACCCTGTGGGCACAGCGCGGTACTGCAGGCAGCCCCGAGCCGGCAATGGCAGTGCTGCCGCCCTGTGGGCACTAGCGCGGTACTGCAGCCAGCCGCGAGCCGGCAATGGCAGTGCTGCCGCCCTGTGGGCACAGCGCGGTACTGCAGCCAGCCCCGAGCCGGCAGTAGCAGTGCTGCCGCCTTGTGGGCACAGCGCGGTACTGCAGCCAGCCCCGAGCCGGCA
>JAKWBO010000670.1:0-31695 GCA_034336685.1 Luscinia luscinia | reverse complement strand
GGTGTGACAATCAACTCTCAGGTGTGACAATAAACCCTGAGGTGTGACAATAAACTCTCAGGTGTGACAATGACACTCAGGTGTGACAATAAACCTGAGGTGTGACAATCAACTCTCAGGTGTGACAATAAACCCTGAGGTGTGACAATGACACTCAGGTGTACAATAAACTCTCAGGTGTGACAATAAACCCGAGGTGTGACAATAAACTCTCAGGTGTATCAATAAATCTCAGGTGTGACAATAAACCCTCAGGTGTGACAATAAACCTGAGGTGTGACAATAACCCTTGCAGGTGTGACAATAAACCCTGAAATGTGACAATAAACCTGGAGGTGTGACAATAACTCTCAGGTGTATCAATAAATCTCAGGTGTGACAATAAACCCTCAGGTGTGACAATAAACCCTGAAATGTTACAATAACTCTCAGGTGTATCAATAACTCTCAGGTGTGACACTGATCCTCAGGTGTGGCAATAAACCCTGAAATGTGACAATGACACTCAGGTGTGACAATAATCCTCAGGTGTGACACTGACCCTCAGGTGTGACAATAAACGGCCAGGTGTGACAATAAATCCTCAGGTGTGACAATAAACCCTCAGGTGTGACAATAAACCCTGAAATGTTACAATAAACCTGAGGTGTGACAATAACCCTCAGGTGTGACAATAAACCTGAGGTGTGACACTGACCCTCAGGTGTGACAATAAATCTCAGGTGTGACAATAAACCCTCAGGTGTGACAATAAACCCTGAAATGTTACAATAAACCTGAGGTGTGACAATAACCCTCAGGTGTGACAATAAATCCTCAGGTGTGACAATAAACCCTGAAATGTTACAATAAACCCTCAGGTGTGACAATCAACCCTCAGGTGTGACAATGACACTCAGGTGTGACAATGACACTCAGGTGTGACAATAAACTCTCAGGTGTGACAATGACACTCAGGTGTGACACTGACCCTCAGGTGTGACAATAACCCTCAGGTGTGACAATAAACCCTCAGGTGTGACAACAAACCCTCAGGTGTGACAATAAACCTGAGGTGTGACAACAAACCCTGAAATGTGACAGTAACCCTGAGGTGTGACAATGACACTCAGGTGTGACAATAAACCCTCAGGTGTGACAATAACCCTCAAGTGTGACAAGAACCTCCCCGAGGGCTCCGGGAGGAGGATCCGGCGGGTTTGGGGTGTTTTCAGGGGGTTGAGCCCCCAGGCAGAAATGAGTCTGGGGGTGTCCCCGGGAACCTCAGGGGGCCCAGGAGCTTTGGGGAAATGCTGGAGGTCCCAGTCCATCCCAGTCCATCCCATTCCATCCCAGTGCATCCCAGTGCATCCCAGTGCCATTCTAGCCCACCCCAGTGACATTCCAGTGGCACCCAGTCCATTCAATAGCATCCCAGTCTTTCCCAGTTCATCCTGCTCCATTCCAGCCCATCCCAGTCTCTCCCAGTCCCTCCCATTGCCATTCCAGTCTATCCCAGTGCCATCTCAGTCTATCCCAGTCCTTCCCAGTGCCATTTCAGCACATCCCAGCCCCCTCCAGTAGCGTCCCCAGTCTATCCCAGTGCCATCTAAGTCCCTCCCAGTCCCTCCCAGTCCATCCCAGTGCCATCTCAGTCTACCTCGGTCCTTCCCAGTGCCATCCTAGCCGACCCCAGTGACATTCCAGTGACACCCCAGTCTATCCCAGTCCATCCCGCTCCGTTCCAGTCTCTCCCGGCCCCGCCCCAGGCCCGCCCCCGCAGCCGCCGCCATGTTTGGTGTGGCGGAAGCTCCGCCCCCGCGAGTTACCGCGGCAACGGCGCCATCTTGAGCGTGGCGGAGCTCAAAAGGCGGGAAAAGGGGCGGGGCCTGAGCGCTTTTCCGCCCAGAGCCCGCGATGACGTCATAGTGGTGATGACGTCGTAACGCGAAAAGCGTCGCGGGGGTGACGTCACAGCTGCCAGGACACTCCTGAGGGTTGGGGAGCGGGAAAGGGTGGGGGGACACCTGGGACCTCACGGGGGCAGTGACGTCATCTGAGGGAATCCAGTGACGTCATCCAGGGGATCTGGTGGGGACATCCCGGATCCACCCCGACCCCACGCGGGGACCCCAAACCCCCTGGGGACCCCAAATCTCCCGTGTGGGAACCCAAAATCAGCACCTGGGGTCCTAAATCCACCTGGGGGTCCCAAATCCGCCTGGGAGTCCCAAATCCGCCTGAGGATCCCAAATCCGCCTGGGGGTCCCAAATCCACCTGGGGGTCCCAAATCAGCACACACAGGAGTCAAAAATCCACCCAGGACCCCCAAAATTCACCCCAAAATCTACCTGTAGAAACCAAAAATCAGCACCCAGGGACCCAAAATCTCCTCTGGGGGTTTCCAAATACACCTGGGCGGACACAGACCTACCTGGGAGAGCCCAAAATCAACACCTGAGAGGCCAAAAGGCACTTGGGAACCCCAAAATCCACCTGGGGACCCCAAAATCAGCACCTGGGGACCTCAAATCCACCTGGGAAGATCCAAAACCCACCTGGATAAACCCAAAATCCATCTGGGGACCCCAAATCCATCTGGGAAGATCCAAAACCCCCTTGGGGGAAATTAAAAATCCACTTGGGGACCCCAAAATCAGCACCAGGGGACCCCAAATCCATCTGGGAGGATCCCAAATCCACCTGGGGACCCCAAAATCCACCTGGGAACCCCAAATCCGCCTGGGAAAGTCAAAACCCACACATATGGACCCAAAATCAGCACGTGGATAGACCCAAAATCAGCACCTGGGAACCCCAAATCCGCCTAGGGACCCCAAATCCGCCTGGGAAGATCCAAACTCCCACCTGGATAGACCCAAAATCCACCTGGGGACCCCAAATCCATCTGGGAGGATCCCACATCCACCTGGGGACCCCAAAATCCACCTGGGAACCCCAAATCCGCCTGGGAAGATCCAAACTCCCACCTGGACAGACCCAAAACCCACCTGGAGACCCCAAATCCATCTGGGAGGATCCCAAATCCACCTGGATAGATCCAAAACCCACCTGGGAACCCCAAATCCACTTTGGAAGGTGCAAAACCCACCTGGATGGACCCAAACCCCACTTGGGGAATTTTTCCAAAACCACCTGGGACCCCAAACTCACGGATGGCCTGGGGGGTTTTGGGGGTTTTGGGGTCCGTGGCCGGAGCCAAAGAAGCGGCGGAGGCGGCTGAGGGTTACACAGATTTATAATCGCTGGATCACGCGCAGCAGCAGCAGCAGCAGCACAGACACAGACCCGGGGGGTGGGGAGGGGGATTTTGGGAATTTTTTTGGGGGGTTTAAATTGGGGAGGGGGAAGGAGGAGGAGGTGCGGCGCCGTTTGGGACCCCCTCCCCAAAAACAACCGACACCGAGGGGCTTTTCCGGAACTTTATAAGGCAAAAACGTCTCGAGAGAATAAATAGGTTTGGGGGCGCGGGGGGGCCCCTAAAATTCCCCCCATGGTGGTGCCCTCCCCACATGGGCCCCTCCCCCCTTTTGGGGTTTGCTCTCTCTGGCCGCCCCTCCCCCCGTTATTGCCGTGAGGAGCCGGGGGGGGGTTGGGGTCCCCGGGGGGGAGGGGTGATGGAAGAACGGGGGGGCACAAAGGGGCGGTGACCCCGACCCTCCCCCCAAAATTGGGTAAAGTGCAGGATGGGGACCCTCCCCACCCCAGGATGGAATTGGGGATGGGCAAATCACCCTCCCTAACAAAGGGTTAAATGGATCGCCCCGTGCTCGTTCCTGATTGGCTCTGGACCGGATCCCGGCCCCGCCCAGATCACTCCTGATTGGCTCCCAGCCCCATTTCTGATTGGCTGCAGACTGGATCCCAGCCCCACCCACACTCGATTCTGATTGGCTGCAGACTGGATCCCAGCCCCACCCACGCTTGATTCTGATTGGCTCAGGACCAGATCCCAGCCCTGCCCAGCTCGACCACGATTGGTTTCGTACCAGATCTGACACTCGCTCCTGATTGGCTCCAGACCAGATCCCACCCCCCAATTCTGATTGGCTCCAGACTGGATCCCAGCTCTCCCTGTGCTCACTCCTGATTGGCTCTGGACCAGATCCACTCTCGCTCCTGATTGGCTCCCCCATGCCCACGGCCTCTCCTGATTGGCCACGACCGGATCCCTCCCAGCACGGAGCGACCCCATTGGGCGGGGCTGGACCCGCCTCCAATCCAAACCACTCCTGATTGGATCCCGGCCGGGCCCCGCCCCGCCCCACAGTCGCTCCTGGGGCTGAACCTGGCCCCGCCCCACAGGATCTCAGCCCTGATTGGACGGTGCCGACCCCACCCAGTCCCTGATTGGCTCCTGACTCGATCACGCCTCAACCTGGGGGATCCGGAATCTGCCCCACCCCCTCCAGATCGCAGCCCCTGATTGGCCGAACACTGGATCCCAGCTGAACACAAGTTGACTCCTGATTGGCTCCAGGCCTTATCCCGCCCCTCCTGATTGGCTCCTCACCAGATCTGGTTCCCACAGAGCCGCCCTCATTGGCTGAAGGCCGGGCCCCGCCCCTCCTGATTGGCTCCAGACACCGGATCCCCCGCGGATCGACAGCTGCTGATTGGCTCAAAATCCGACCCCCAATAAAGTCACACCTGATTGGCTCAACACCGCACCCCTCCTCCTCCTCAGTCGCTCCTGATTGGCTCCACACCAGATCCCCCCGCCCAGTGCCGCTTCCTGATTGGCTCAGCCACCGATCCCGGCTGAACCCACCTCTGCTCCCGACTGGCTCCACACCAGACCCCGCCCCCTGAAACCACACCCCTTCTCCTGATTGGCTCCACGCTGGATCCCTGCCCCCTATTGGCCGTGGCCTCGGCCCCGCCCCCAGCAGCGCCGCTGCCCATTGGCCGCCAGCAGGATCCCGGCCACGCCCCTCCCTCCCCCATAGTGCAAATGGTTCCCACGGGCGGAAAACGCGAACGGAACTGGAAGAACGAGAAAAGCGGGCGCCCAGGGGAGGGGGAAGACGTAGCCCGCCCCCTCCCCCCCCAAAACAACCCCCCCAACCCCTCCCAAACTCGGGGGGCCCTGGAGACCCCCTCCTCTAAAAGTGCAAAGTGGGGGGTCCGGGGTCCCTCGCTGTGCTTGTCGGTAATAAAAATTCAGGGGTGGGGGAGCATGGAGGGTGGGAAACCCGGGGGGTGGGGCGGGCGCTTTTTTTGGGGGAGGGGGTTCCCCACTGCCTCGTGATGGGGCCTGGGGGGTTGAGGGCGGGGAGGTGGGAGGGGGCCCATCCGTGTGTCCGTCCGTCCGTCCGTCCGTCGCGTTCCCCCGCGGCCGCTCACAGTCAGCTGACCCGCTCGGGCACAGGCGTCAGCGTGTCCACCGGCTCCTCGCGGGCCGGGAGGCGCAGCTGCAGCCACGCTGGGGGCGGAGGCGGCGGCGCCGACGAGGACGAGCGAGGAGGATGAGGAGGAGGAGGAGGTGGAGGAGGAGGAGGCAGAGTCTTTGTGCTCGGGCTCCCTCGGTGTTTGTAGGGCGGCGACGGCGGCAGCGGCGGCGGGGGCTGAGTCTTAGGGGCTCCTTGGTGCAACCGTCGGGGGCCGCGGGACCCCCTCTGCTCCGAGCAGCCGCTCAAGTCCTGGGGGGGGCGGCGGCGGCGGGGCGGCGGGGGGGGCTGGCGCTGTCCTTGGGGTCACTCTGGGGGGTTCCGGCGGCGGCGGAGGCGGGGGCGGGCGGGGAGCCCCGACCTTTGGGGCTGCCCTCCTTGCTGCGCCCGGCCGGGGCTGCGGGCGCTGCGGGGGCCGCGGGGGCCCGGCGGGGGTCGGCGGCGGCCGCGGCGTCGTCGTGGTGGTGGCGGTGCCGCTCGCCGCCATTGTCACCGGTTCCACCACCACCGTCTCCCTCGTCTTCCTCTTCTTGATGGGCAGCACGGTTTCCTGCACGGCCGGGGAGTCGCCGCCTTCTTGTCGGGCCGCCTGCCCCGGCCCCGGCCGGCCCCGCCCGGTTTGCGCCCGCGTTTCTTGGGCACGGCCGGACTGTCCGGCTCGGCCCGGCGCTTGCGGCCAGGCCGCCCAAGGGGCCGGTGGGGCGGCGGGGCCCGGCTGCCCGGGGGGGCGAACGGCATCTTGACCAGCAGCTTCCCGGGGCTTCTCCAGCGCCCGCTTAGCGCGGAGCCGCCCTCGGATACGGCCGCTGGCCGCCTTGGGCCGGGAGCCGCCGCTGCCGCCGCTGCCCTTGGGCCTCCCGCGGCCAGCGGCCGGTGCCGGGCCTTTGGGCGATTTAGGCTTCTTGGGCGGGCGCTGCTCACAAGCGCGAGGGGCTGCCCGGCCGGTCACCGTGAAGTCGAAATCGTTGGGGTCCAGCGAGGTGTCCCCCACCTTCTCGAAGTAGGCGATCAGCTCCACCTTGGAGCGGAAGGCTTTTCCGCGGGCTGCGGACGGAGAGCGCCACGGTCAGCGAAGCGGCCGGTCAGCCACAGCGACCGCACCCCACCCTGCCCCCACCGAGCTCACTTGATCAGGTAGACGTCGTACTTGCCGGCCGAGCGGCCGGACTTGCGCTGCTTCAGCTTGGCGCCGTCCAGCCCTCGGGCAGCGTGGGGTCGTCAGTACATGGGCCCGCGAGTCGCGGATGATGGAAGCGCCGCTGTTTCGGGCGACGCCGAAGCTTCCGGTGCCGCCGGCGCCGCCCCGGCGCCCTCCGAGCTCTCGGCCTTGCCGGCCTCGGCGGGCTCGGCCGCTGGCTGCGCCCGGCTCCCGGCTCCTTGCCGGACTTCTTGGGCTTCTTGGCCTTGGGCGGCCGCTGCAGGTTCTCCTCGGTTTCTCCTCCCTGTGGGGACACGCAGGGGTCAGTGCGGGGTGGGGGGAGGGTCAGTGGAGGATGCACGGCGGGTGTGGAGCCAGAGGCGGCTGGATGTGGAATGGGTCAGTGCTGGACACACGGACAGGGCCCTGTGGATGCCTGGACACAGCACTGGTCAGTGCTGGACACACGGACAGGGCCCTGTGGATGTCAGAACACAGCACTGGTCAGTGCTGGACACACGGACAGGGCTTGGGGGTGACTGGACACAGCACTGGTCAGTGCTGGACACACGGACAGGGCCCTGGGGGTGACTGGACACAGCACTGGTCAGTGCTGGACACACAGACTCAATGGACACACGGACACAGACTCGCTGGACACATGGACCATACCCAGCAACCCTTCGGACACAGCACTGGCCAGTGCCGGCTGCACGGACCTGATGGACACACAGACACGATGGACACATGGACACGAGGGACACACGGACACGAGGGACACACGGACACGAGGGACACAAAGACACGATGGACACACGGACACGAGGGACACACGGACACGAGGGACACACGGACCCGATGGACACACAGACACGAGGGACACATGGACATGGCCTCAATGGACGCATGGACACGGCGCTGGGGATCCACGGACACAGTGCAGGTCAGAACTGGACACACGGACACGATGGACACATGGACACAATGGACACACAGACACAGCCTCACAGATCCCCAGGCAGAGAATGGACCAGCACTGGACACACAGACACCAAGGGATGCACAGACACAGCACTGGACACAGCAGTGGTCAGTGCTGGACAGACAGACAGGGCCCTGCATCTCCCTGGACACAGCAGTGGTCAGTGCTGGACAGACAGACAGAGCCCTGCATCTCCCTGGACACAGCAGTGGTCAGTGCTGGACAGACAGACAGCGCCCTGCATCACCCTGGACACAGCAGTGGTCAGTGCTGGACAGACAGACAGGGCCCTGCATCACCCTGGACACAGCAGTGGTCAGTGCTGGACAGACAGACAGCACCCTGCATCACCCTGGACACAGCAGTGGTCAGTGCTGGACAGACAGATGGGGCCCTGCATCTCCCTGGACACAGCAGTGGTCAGTGCTGGACACCCAAACCCCGACAGACAAACGGACACCACCAGACAGACGGAACAGGGTGAAACGGCTCCGAATTGGGTGAAGCGTGGGACGGGCCCGGCCGGAGCCAGGACGAGGAGGAGGAGGAGGAAGGAGGGGCGGCCGGACCGGCGGGAATTGCGGCCGTGGCCGCAGGAACACCCCAGTGCTGGTCAGTCCGCGGCGTGGGGGGCACGGAGCGGCCGGAGGCTCGGGGTGGACACGGCTACGGCCAGGCCGGACATCCCAAACCCCCGTCCTGGCTCGGCCAGCCCCGTGTCTGGCAGCTCCGTGTGCAGCCGCGGAGTGAGCGGCACTAAAACCGTCCCCGGGGTCGCGGTCAGTGCGTGGTGACACCGGGGGTGTCACCGGACCCCCACCACGGACGGGACCCCCCAGGGGGGCGGAATTTGGGGTGGGGGGACCCCCGTCCTCGGTGTCACCGCTGTCACCGGCGCGGGGGTCCCGTCCTGGCGAGGAAACACAGACAGGTGAGGCTGGGGGAGGGGCAGGGCGGGACCCTCGCTATGGGGTGGGTTATGGGGTGGGGAGGGGGATGCAGCCCCCCCACGGTGCCACCAGCCCATCCCCATTCCCAGGGTTTATTCCCAGTGGCCCCCCCCAGCCCCATTTTGGGGCTAAAATCACAAAAACGGCACCAAAAAATTTGGGAAGGGGCGTGGGAATGTTGGGATGAGGGGGCATGGGGACAGGAGGTGACCCCAGGGACCTCCCCACACCCCCGTGTTCTGGGGATCTCAGGGGGTCTGGGGTGACCCTGGGGGTCTCTTAGTGGCCCTGGGGGTGTCCCTAGGGGTCCCTATGGGGATCTGGGGTGACCCTGGGGGTCTCGGATCCTGGATCTGGGGTGACCCTGGGGGTGCCAAGGGGGTCCGAGGTGACCCTGGGGGTCCCTGGTGGGGTCTGGGGTGACCCTGGGGGTCCCTTGGTAGCCCTGGGGAGTCCCTGGGAGGTCCCAGAGGGGTCCTGGGGGGTCTGGGGTGGTCCCAGGGTTGAGGATCCCGAGTTGCCCCAGAGGTCTCGGGGTAGCCACAACCTTGGGCACAGCAAAGGCGGGCGTGAGAAACCAAATTTTGGGGTGTTCGGGGAAATTCCGGCAGAATTTGACAAAATTTCGGGGTGATTTGGGGGCGATTTGTGAGATTTTGGGGAGTGAGGGCACTTTTAGGGCGATTCCAGGTGGGATTCGGGGGAATCTGGGGGGAACCCGAGGGGTGACGGGAGCACGGCCGTTTTGGGGGAATTTGAGGCGTTTTTGGGAGCAGCGTGAGGGGAACATTTGGGGCAATTCTGGATATTTTGGGGCTCAGCACAGCTGCTGTAATTTAAGGGAATTCAGGGTGTTTTGGGGTAACTCATTGCAGTCTGAGTGTAGCAATTTGGGGAAATTTGGGGATTTTAGGGTGAATCGGGGGTTTGGGGACACTCGTGAGCTGCAGTCTGGGGCAATTTTGGGTATTTGGAGGCACCACCTGAGCGCGCAATTCGGGGAAAATTTGGGGATTTTTGGGGTAAAATCGAGGGTTTGGGGCGTGCAGCCTGAGCAGCATTTTGGGACAATTTTGGGTATTTTGGGGTGGCGCACCAGCACAAAATTTTGGGGCAGTTGAGGGATTTTAGGGTAAATTGGAGGGACTTGGGACGCGGCATGAGCAGCAGTTTGGGGCAATTTTGGGTTTTTCGGGGCGCAGCATCTTGGGGCAGTTCGGGATTTTTTGGGGCGCCACGTGCACGCGAGAACTTAGGGCGGTTTCAGGGTGCAGCATTTTGGGGAAATTCGGGGATTTTGGGGTACCCTGGTTACTTTGGGGCACCACGTGAGCGCGGCAGTTGGAGGCAAATTTGGGTATTTTTGGGGCGCAGCGCAAGCACAAAGTTTTGGGGTGACTCGAGGTGTTTTGGGGTGACTCGGGGTGTTTTAGGGTGAGTCGGGGTGTTTTGGGGTGACTTCGGGGGGGTTTTGGGGTGACTTCAAGGGGTCGCGATAACCCGAGGTGTTTCGGGGTGACTCCGGGGGGTTCGGGGTAACTCCGGGAATTCGGGGTGACTCCAGGTTTTTGGGGTACCCCGTGGGAGGTTCGGGGTGACTCGAGGAGGATTTCGGGGTGACTCCGGGCGGGGTTCCGCGCCTTTTTGGGAGATTCCCCGCGCTCGGCGCGCGCGGGACGGGCGGGGGTGTGTCCCCTCATGGGGGCGGGGTCCCCTCATGCCGGGTCCCTCCGATAAAGGGGGTCCCCAAATCCCACCAACACCGGGATGGAGACAGAGAAACAACATCGGGGGTCCCCCAAATTTCGGGGCGGGGTGGGGGCCGCATTTGGGGGCAGGGGATGGCGGGGTGCGCCCACCCTCAGGGCGGCGCGGAGGGGCCGCGGGTGCCCCGCCGAGGTTCGGGGGTCCCACCGAGGGGTCCCCGGGCCGGGGAGCCCCTCCGCCCCCAGGGCTGCGGCCGCTCGTGACGCACTCGCGGCGCTCGCAGCCCCCAGCCCTCACACACACACACACCCCCCGCCCGCCATTCCCGGTTCCCGCCCGGCCCGTGAGGGGAAGGGAAGGAGGGGGCGTGAGGGAGAGAGAAGGGGGGGTCTCGCGCGCGCGCGCAGGACGCCCCCCTCAGCTCTCCTCACAGCCTTCCCCAACACCCGCCGCGGCCCCCCGGCCCCGCCGCCCCCTCCTCACTCACAGCCGCCCCTCGTCGCCGCTCGGCGCCGCCGCCGCCATTTTCTTCGCAGCGAAGAACCCGCGGGGGGGGGGGGGGAAGCTGAGGGGGGGCCGAGGGGGCGGGAGGGGGCGGCCCGGACCGAGCGGCGACGGGAACCCGGAGCGGCGCTGGCCCCGCCCCTCCGCCTGGCGCTCATTGGCCGCGCGTCCCGTCGCTCAAGGCGGCGCCGCGCGGTGATTGGGCGGCGGGGCCGCCCCCAGGGGCGGGGCCGGGGCTCTCGCGCCGGGCCGTTGGAATTGGCGGGAAGCGCTGTCAGTTACCGGGGGCGGGGCCGGCGGAGCGCGCGCAGGCGCTCATTGGGCCCCGCGCCGGGACGCAGGGCGCTGATTGGCTGCGAGGGTGTCGGTCAAGCGCCGGAGAAGGGCGGGGCCTGAGCCCCCGCGCTGCCGAGGTTTGAAATCCAACGGCCGTAACGGTCCGAGAGGCCACGCCCCTCCGGGCCACGCCCCGGGCACGCCCTGGGCACGCCCCGCCGCCCCGGGTCCCGCTGCCCCAGTACGGGGACCAGTATAGGGAGAGGAGGACCAGTATAGGGACAGCCCGGACCAGTATGGGGACAGCGGGGACCAGTATAGAGACAGCGGGGACCAGTATAGGGACAGCGGGGACCAGTATAGGGACAGCCGGGACCAGTATAGGGACAGTGGGGACCAGTACGGGGACAGCCCGAACCAGTACGAGGACAGCCCGAATCAGTACAGGGACAGCCCGAACCAGTATAGAGACAACCGGGACCAGTACGGGGGCAGCGGGGACCAGTACGGGGACAGCCCAAACCAGTATACAGACAGCGGGAACCAGTATAGGGACAGCCGGGACCAATATAGGGACAGCGGGGACCGGTATGGGGACAGCCCGAACCAGTATAAAGACAGTGGGAACCAGTACGGGGACAGCGGGGACCAGTGTGGGACCAGTATGGGGATCATGTCCACCAGTAGCGGACCAGTATGGGCATCACAGCTACCAGTGCGGGACCAGTATGGGGACAACAGGAACCAGTACCAGACCAATATAAGCACCGCGCACACCAGTATGGGGACAACAGGGACCAGTATGAGCACCGTGGCCACCAGTAAAGGACCAGTATGGGGACGATGGCCACCAGTAAAGGACCAGTACGGAAATGATGGCCACCAGTCCGAGCTCAATGCTCCCCAGTTTGGCCACTGCGGCCACCAGTGCGCTCCCAGTGCCTCCCAGTCCGACCAGCACGTCCCTGGGGGAGGCGGTGCCCCTGGCCCGGGAGGGGATGAGCGGGGATGGAGCGCTAATCCCCCTCCCCCTCCCCAAACCCCCAAACCCCCTCCCTCCCCAATCTGGGGCACCCCCAAACCTCCCAGACCCCACCCCCAAAGCGCCCCCAAACCCCCCGGACACTCCCCCACCTGGGACACCCCAAAACCCCCGGACCCTCCCAATCCCCCCGCGTTTGTCCCTCTCCTCCCCCCTTTTTTTCCACCCCCTCCGTTTTGGGGGGGTCTCGCCCGCCCCCCCCCGGATCGGGGTCATCTCCGGGGATTGTCCCTAATCCCGGCCATCCGTGACCCCCGGGATTAGGGGGGCACCTGGGGGTCCCCAAAGGGACCCTGGGACATGTAGTCCCTCTAGAGGGGGGCAGGGACCCCCAAATATCACCCGGGACCCCCAAATGTCACCCCGTACCTTCCGAGGGGGCAGGACCCCTCAAAATCTCCCGGGACCCCCCAAAATCTGCCGGGACCGACCCCCCGATGTCCCCAGAGCTCTGCAGTGGCACCGGGGAGGCACAGAGGGACCCAAAAAATCAGGGGGGAACTGGGAGGCTCAGAGGGGCTTGGGGGCACAGGGGGAGGGGCTGGGGTGTTTTGGGGACTGGGGGAGGGTCTCGGGAGCAGTTTTGGGGTTCAATTTGGGGTCCCAGGAAGCTTTTTGGGGTTCCATTTGGGGGCATAGAACGGTCCCAGTAAAATTTTGGCGTGCAGGGGGTCCCAGACAGGTTTTGGGGCCCGACTTGTGATCCCAGGGAGGTTTTGGGATCCAGTTTGGGGTCCCAGGGAACTTTTGGGGTCCAGTTTGGAATCCCAGGGAGCTTTTGGGGTCCAATTTGGCGGCACAGAATCGTACCAGGAACCTTTGGGAGTCAAATTTGGGGTCCCAAGGAGCTTTTGGGGTCCAATTTGGGATCCCAGGGAGCTTTGGGACCCGATTGATGATCTCAGGCTCCACTTCGGGACCTCAGCACCCCAAAACCCCCAACCCCTCCCAGCCCCTGAGGGTATTTCAGGACCACCACTCCCCACCCCTCCCCATTGCACCAGCACCCAATTAAGCCCTTTCAGGATGAGGGGGCCCTGATACCCCTGATCCCCACCCCAACCCCACTAATCAGGGCTTGGGGTGATTAAGACCCCGAAAGCCGCTTGCCGGGCGCCTAAGCCCAGCTTGGCCAGCGCCGGCCGCCGGATGAGCCCAGCTCAGCCGCTGCTTTGCCTCCTAAACCCCGATTACTCCCGGGGGGGAGGGGGTCTCTCCCTATAAAAGATCCACCCCGCCGCCCCCCGCCCCGTCCGCCGCGCCCCCCGCCATCGCCACCACCATGCAGAAGGCGCGGGAGATGCGGGACGAGCTCCCCGAGGATTTCTACATCCCCATGAGCCTGGAGACCACCAACCTGACGGGCGCTGAGCCCCTTCCTGGTGCCCCAGACGCACCTGGGCAGCCCCGGGATCTTCAGGGCCATGGCAGCCTTCATGTTCCTGCTGATCGTGCTGGGCGTGCCCATCAACGCGCTCACCGTGGTCTGCACGGCCAAGTACAAGAAGCTGCGCTCGCACCTCAACTACATCCTGGTCAACCTGGCCGTGGCCAACCTGCTGGTGGTGTGCGTGGGCTCCACCACGGCTTTCTACAGCTTCTGTAGATGTACTTCGCCCTGGGGCCGCTGGCCTGCAAGATCGAGGGGTTCGCTGGCCACGCTGGGCGGTGAGGGAAGGAGGAGAGGGAGGAAAAAGGGTGGGGTGTTTGGGGTGTGGGTGTTGGGGGTGTTGGGTCTGGGGGTGTTGGGGGTGTTGGTTTGGGGGTTTTGGGTCTGGGGGTGTTGGGGGTTTTGGGTCTGGGGCGTTGGGAGTGTTGGGCTGGGGGTGTTGGGGCGTTTGGTCTGGGGTCGTTGGGAGTGTTGGTTTGGGGATTTTGGGTCTGGGGGTATTGGGAGTGTTGGGTCTGGGGATTTTGGGTCTGGGGTCATTGGGAGTGTTGGGTCTGGGGGTCATTGGGAGTGTTGGTTTGGGGGTTTTGGGTCTGGGGGTATTGGGAGTGTTGGGTCTGGGGTCATTGGGAGTGTTGGTTTGGGGTGTTGGGTCTGGGGGCATTAGGAGTGTTGGGTCTGGGGGTGTTGGGAGTGTTGGGTCTGGGGTGTTGGGTCTGGGGATGTGGGGTACAAGGTCACTGTGGGTGGGGGTGTTGGGTCTGGGGGCGTTGGGAGTGTTGGGTCTGGGGGTGTTGGGTCTGGGGGATGTGGGGTAGAAGGTCACTGTGGTCTGGGGGTGTTTGGTCTGGGGTAGTTGGGTCTGGGGCATTGGGGGTGTTGAGTGTGGGGTACAAGGTCACCATGGTCTGGGGGCGTTGGGTATGATTTTTGGGTCTGGGGGTGCTGGGTCTGGGGACGTTGGGTCTGGGGACGTTGGGTCTGGGGGCTTTGGGTGTGTAGAACACGGGCACAAGGTCACCATGGTCTGGGGTCTTTGGGTCTGGGGGCACTGGACATGGGGAGTGGGCACAAGGTCACTGTGGGCTGGGGACAATGGGTCTGGGGCTTTGGGTCTGGGGGGCTTTGGGTCTGGGGGATGTGGGGTACAAGGTCACCGTGGCTTTGGGGACATTAGCCATGGGGACATTGGGGACATGGTGGCTGTGGTGACAGGAGTGTCACACTGTCCCCAGGGATGGTGTCCCTGTGGCCCCTGGCCGTGGTGACACGGGTGTCACACTGTCCCCAGGGATGGTGTCCCTGTGGCCCCTGGCCGTGGTGGCAGGGGTGTCACACTGTCCCCAGGGATGGTGTCCCTATGGTCCCTGGCCGTGGTGACAGGGGTGTCACAGTGTCCCCAGGGATGGTGTCCCTGTGGTCCCTGGCCGTGGTGACAGGGGTGACAGGGGGTGTCACAGTGTCCCCAGGGATGGTGTCCCTGTGGCCCCTGGCCGTGGTGACAGGGGTGACAGGGGTGACAGGGGTGTCACAGTGTCCCCAGGGATGGTGTCCCTGTGGTCCCTGGCCATGGTGACAGGGGTGTCACAGTGTCCCCAGGGATGGTGTCCCTGTGGTCCCTGGCCGTGGTGACAGGGGTGACACGGGTGTCACATTGTCCCCAGGGATGGTGTCCCTGTGGTCCCTGGCCGTGGTGGCCATGGTGACAGGGGTGTCACACTGTCCCCAGGGATGGTGTCCCTGTGGCCCCTGGCCGTGGTGACACGGGTGTCACACTGTCCCCAGGGATGGTGTCCCTGTGGTCCCTGGCCGTGGTGGCCATGGTGACAGGGTGTCACACTGTCCCCAGGGATGGTGTCCCTGTGGTCCCTGGCTGTGGTGACAGGGGTGTCACGCTGTCCCCAGGGATGGTGTCCCTGTGGTCCCTGGCTGTGGTGACAGGGGTGTCACGCTGTCCCCAGGGATGGTGTCCCTGTGGTCCCTGGCCGTGGTGGCCTTCGAGCGCTTCCTGGTCATCTGCAAGCCCCTGGGCAACTTCACGTTCCGCGGCAGCCACGCGGTGCTGGGCTGTGCCATCACCTGGATCTTCGGCCTCATCGCCTCCGTGCCCCCCTCTTCGGCTGGAGCAGGTCCGGGGCTGGGGGTCCCTGGGGGGTCGGGGGTCCTCAAGGTTTGGGTTCCGGTGGGATTTGGGGGTCCCTGGAGTTGGGGATATGGAGAAAGTTGGGGGTCGCTGTTTGATTGGGGGTCCTGGAGGGGATCTGGGGGTCCCGGGGGGGTCAGGGGGTCACGGGGGAGCTCAGGGGTCCCAAGGTTTGGGTTCCGATGGGATTTGAGGGTCCCTGGGTTTGGGGATACGGAGAAAGTTTGGGGTCCCTGGTGCATTGGGGGTCCTGGGGCAGTCCTGGGGTCCCCAAGGTTTGGATTCCAATGGGAGTTGGGGGTCCCTGGAGTCGGAGATATGGAGAAAGTGGGGGTCCTAGAGGGATCAGGGGTCCTGGGGGGTCTGGGGGTCCTGGGGGCTCAGGGGTCCCCAAGGTTTGGGTTCCGATGGGATTTGGGGGTCCCTGGATTTGGGGATATGGAGAAAGTTGGGGGTCGCAGTTGGATTGAGGGTCCTGGGGGAGTCCTGGGGTCCCCAAGGTTTGGGCTCCGATGGGAATTGGGGGTGCCGAGAGTTGGGGGTCCCCGATTCATTGGGGGTCCTGGGGAGGGGCTTAGGGATCCTGGGGGATTTGGGGGTCCTGAGGGGTTTTAAGAGTCTGGGGGCAGATCGGGGGTCCCGGCAGCGATTCGGGGCTCCCGGGGGATGCCGGGGGCGGTTTGGGGGTCCCGGGCTGAATTCGGGGTCCCACAGAGGCGTGACGCCCCTCCCCAGGTCCATCCCCGAGGGGCTCAGGAGCTCCTGAGGCGTTTGGGGGTCCCGGAATTTCGGGAGTTTGTTACACTCGGGGGTCCCGGGAATTTTCGGGGCTTTGCTGCGCTCGGATTTTTTGAGGGAATTTTCGGGGGTCCTGGGGGCGGTTCGGGGTCGCACAGAGCTGTGCCGCCCCTCCCAGATCCATCCCCGAGGGGCTGAGGAGCTACTGTGGGATTTGGGGTTCCGGGAAATTTTTGGGGTTTGCTGAGCTCGAGGGTCCCGGGAATTTTCGGGTGTTTCGGGCTGAGTTCGGGGGTCCCGGGACAGGCTCGGGGGTCCCGAGGGCGGTTCGGGGTCGCACAGAGCTGTGCCGCCCCCTCCCCAAGTCCATCCAAGAGGGGCTGCACTGCTCCTGTCGGGTTTGGGGGTCCCGGGAATTTCGGGAGTTTGTTACACTCGGGGGTCCCGGGAATTTTCGGGGGCTTTGCTGCACTCGGAATTTTTGGGCGTTCGTTGCACGCGAGGGTCCCGGGAATTTCTGAGGGTCCCGGGCTGAGTTCGGGGGTCCCGGGGGCGGTTCGGGGTCGCACAGAGCTGTGCCGCGCCCTCCCCAGGTTCATACCTAAGGGGCTGCAGTGCTCCTGTCGGGTTTGGGGGTCCCGGGAATTGTCGGGGCTTTGCTGCTCTCGGATTTTTTTGGGGGGAATTTTCGGGGGTCCCGGGGCAGGCTCGGGGGTCGCACAGAGCTGTGCCGCCCCTCCCAGGTCCATCCCCGAGGGGCTGGAGTGCTCCTGTCGGGTTTGGGGCTCCCGGGAATTTTCGGGAGTTTGCTGCTCTCGGAATTTTTTTGGGGGGAATTTTCGGGGCTTTGCTGCGCTCGGATTTTTTGGGGGAATTTTCGGGGGTCCCGGGGGCGGTTCGGGGTCGCACGGAGCTGTGCCGCCCCCTCCCAGGTACATCCCCGAGGGGCTGCAGTGCTCTTGTCGGGTTTGGGGGTCCCGGAATTTTCGGGGCTTTGCTGCGCTCGGAATTTTTGGGGGAATTTTCGGGGGTCCCGGGGCAGGCTCGGGGTCCCGGGGCAGGCTCGGGGATCGCACAGAGCTGTGCCGCCCCCTCCCCAGGTACATCCCCGAGGGGCTGCAGTGCTCCTGCGGCCCGGACTGGTACACGACGGACAACAAGTGGAACAACGAGTCCTACGTGATTTTCCTCTTCTGCTTCTGCTTCGGCTTCCCGCTGAGCGTCATCGTCTTCTCCTACGGGCGGCTGCTGCTCACCCTGCGCGCCGTGAGCGGATTTTGGGGTCCCGAGGGGATTTTGGGGGGTCCCGGGGGATCAGGGGGTTCAGGGTCCCGACCATCCGCATCTGCTGTGGGCGGCTCTGCTCATCCTGGGGGGCTCTGAGGGGATTTTTGGAGGGTCCCGAGGCGAGTTCTGGGGGTTTGGGGGATCCCGAGGGGAGTCTTGGCGATTTTGGGGGGGTCCCTAGGGGGGTTCTGGGGGTTTTGGGGGGTCCCGAGGGGAGTCTCGAGGATTTTGGGGGTCCCGGGGGTCCAAGCAGGTCTTGGGGGCATACGTTTTTTGGGGGCACACTTTTTTGGGGGAACACGGTTTATTGGGGTACACGGTTTATTGGGGCACAGGAGAGGAGGGTTCGTTCTGTGGGGCGGGGGTCCGTAGGGGACCCCAAAGCAGGGGAGGGGGGTTAGTGGGGTCAGTTCTGGGGTCTGAGACCCTCCCCCCGTGAGCCCCCGTGCCGAGACCCCCATGGGTCAGCGGCTGAGTGCCCCAAACTGACCCCGTAAGTGACCCCCCGGACCTGACCCTGCAACTGACCCCATGAGTGACCCCCAGAGCTGACCCCATAACTGACCCAAATCTGACCCTATAATTGACCCCATAACTGACCCCCCGAAGTGTGACACCCCATGTCTGATCCCATATCTGACCCCATATCCCCCTATACCCACCCCCCATATCTGACCCCATATCTGACCCCATGTCTGATCCTGTATCTGACCCCATATCCCCGATATCTGACCCCATATCTGACCCCATATCCCCGTATCTGACCCTATATGTGACCCCATATCTGACCCCATATCCCCTATACCCACCCCCCATATCTGAGCCCTCTATCCCCCACTCTGACCCCACACCTGACCCCGTATCCCCATATCTGACTCTATATGTGACCCCACACCTGACCCCACACCTGACCCCATATCTGACCCCACACCTGACCCCATATCCCCTCACGCTGACCCCACACCTGACCCCGTATCCCCATATCTGACCCTATATGTGACTCCCACACCTGACCCCACACCTGACCCCGTATCCCCGCTCTGACCCCACACCTGACCCCACACCTGACCCCATATCTCCCACACCTGACCCCACACCTGACCCCATATCCCCATATCTGACCCTATATGTGACCCCACACCTGACCCCACACCTGACCCCATATCTCCCACACCTGACCCCACACCTGACCCCACACCTGACTCCATACCCCCCACGCTGACCCCACACTGACCCCATATCCCCATATTTGACCCCTATATGTGACCCCACACCTGACCCCACACCTGACCCCCGTATCCCCGGCTCTGACCCCACACCTGACTCCATATCTCCCATACCTGACCCCACACCTGACCCCATATCCCCATATCTGACCCTATATGTGACCCCACACCTGACCCCACACTGACCCCATATCCCCACACCTGACCCCGTATCCCCCGCTCTGACCCCACACCTGACCCCACACCTGACCCCATATCCCCACACCTGACCCCGTATCCCCCGCTCTGACCCCACACCTGACCCCACACCTGACCCCATATCCCCGCTCTGACCCCACACCTGACCCCACACCTGACCCCATATCCCCACACCTGACCCCATATCTCCCACACCTGACCCCACACCTGACCCGGTACTCCCCATATCTGACCCTATATGTGACCCCATATCTGACCCCACACCTGACCCCACACCTGACTCCCACACCTGACTCCCACACCTGACCCCATATCCCCACACCTGACCCCACACCTGACCCCACACCTGACCCCCACACCTGACCCCACACCTGACCCGCACTCCCCTCACCGGCCCCCCGCTGAGCCCGCCTCCCCGCAGGTGGCCAAGCAGCAGGAGCAGTCGGCCACCACGCAGAAGGCGGAGCCGAGGTGACCAAGATGGTGGTGGTGATGGTGCTGGGCTTCCTGGTGTGCTGGCTGCCCTACACGGCCTTCGCTGGCCTCTGGGTGGTGACGCACCGCTGCCACCCCTTCGACGTAGGGTTGGCCTCCATCCCTCCGTCTTCTCCAAGGCCTCCACCGCCTACAACCCCGTCATCTACGTCTTCATGAACAAGCAGGTGGGGACACGGGGATATTGGGGACAGTGGGGACAGTGGGGACAGTGGGGTGATGGTGGCATCTATGTCTTCATGAACAAATAGGTGGGGACACGGGGACACGGGGATATTGGGGACAGAGGGGTGATGGGGACATGGGGACATGGGGACAATGAGGGTGATGGGGACAATGGGACAGTGGAACAATGGGGACAGGGGGACAGTGGGGTGATGGTGCCATCTATGTCTTCATGAACAAGCAGGTGGGGACACGGGGACACAGGGATATTGGGGACAGTGGGGGTGATGGGGACAGTGGGGTGATGGGGACATGGGGGTGACAAGGGTGATGGGGACATGGGGACAATGGGGACAGTGGGGTGATGGCATCTATGTCTTCATGAACAAGCAGGTGGGGACACGGGGACACGGGGATATTGGGGACAGTGGGGACAGTGGGGACAGTGGGGGTGATGGTGGCATCTATGTCTTCATGAACAAGCAGGTGGGGACACGGGGACATGGGGATATTGGGGACAGTGGGGTGATGGGGACAGTGGGGATGATGGGGACAGTGGGGATGATGGGGACAATGGGGACAGTGGGGTGACAAGGGTGATGGGGACATGGGGACAATGGGGACACGGGATATTGGGGACAGTGGGGACAATGGGGACAGTGGGGGTGATGGCATCTATGTCTTCATGAACAAGCAGGTGGGGACACGGGGACACGGGGATATTGGGGACAGTGGGGTGATGGGGATATTGGGGATGATGGGGACATGGGGACATGGGGACAATGGGGGTGATGGGGACAGTGGGGTCAGTGGGGTCAGTGGGGACAATGGGACAGTGGCGACAATGGGGACAGTGGGGGTGACAAGGGTGATGGGGACAGGGGACAGTGGGGATGATGGGGACAGTGGGGACGATGGGGACAGTGGGGACAGTGGGGACGGTGGGGACGATAGGGACAGTGGGGATGATGGGGACATGGGGACAGTGGGGACAATGGGGACGGTGGGGACAATGGGGACAGTGGAACAATGGGGACAGTGGGGGTGATGGCATCTACGCCTTCATGAACAAGCAGGTGGGGACACGGGACACGGGGATATTGGGGACAGTGGGGGTGATGGGGACAGTGGGGATGATGGGACATGGGGACAGTGGGGACAACAGAAACAGTGGGGACAAGGCAGACAGTGGGGACAGGGGGACATGGGGATATTGGGGACAAGGCGGACAGTGGGGTGATGGTGGCATCTACGTCTTCATGAACAAGCAGGTGGGGACACGGGGATATTGGGGACTGTGGGGACAGTGGGGGTGATGGGGACAGTGGGGACAGTGGGGGTGACAAGGGTGATGGGGACATGGGGACAGTGGGGACATGGGGACATGGGGACATTGGGGACGTGGGGACAATGGGGACAGTGGGGGTGATGGCATCTACGTCTTCATGAACAAGCAGGTGGGGACATGGGGACATTGGGGACTGTGGGGACAGTGGGGACAATGGGACATTGGGGACATTAGGCGTGATGGGGACAATGGGGACAGTGGGACAATGGGGCATTGGGGGTGATGGTGGCATCTACGTCTTCATGAACAAGCAGGTGGGGATGAGGGGACACTGGGGATGTGGGGACAGTGGGGACAATGGGGATATTGGGGGACAAGGGTGATGGGGACAGTGGGACAATGTGGACAGTGGGGACATGGGGGCATTGGGGACATGGGGACAATGGGACAGTGGGGGTGGAGGTGGCATCCACGTCTTCGTGAACAGGCAGGTGGGGACAGTGGGAATGTGGGAACAGTGGGGGCGATGGGGGTGACATGAGTGATGGGGACAATGGGGACAATGGGGACAATGGGGACCACGGGTCAGTGGGGGTGATGAGGTGATGGGGACAGTGGGGGTGATGGGGACAATGGGGACAGCAGGGACAGTGGGGGTGATCGGGGTGATTGGGGTGATGGGGACAATGAGGATGTGGGGACAGTGGGACAGTGGGGACATGGGGACAGTGGGAAAATGGGGATAATGGAGAAAATGGGGCCATGGGGTGTTGCTGTGGGTCTGGGGTCCTTTATGGGTCTGGGGTCCCTCTGTGGGTCAGAGTCTGTCCATGGGTCTGAGGGTGTTCCTATGGGTCCCTCTATGGGTCTGGGGGTCTCTCCGTGTGGTCTGGGGTGTTCTTATGGGTCTGGGGGTGATCCTCTGGGTCTGGGGTGTTCCCGCGGGTGCGCCGTGGGTCGGGGGTCCTGCTGTGGGTCTCGGGGTGTTCCTGTGGGTCTGGGGGTGTTCTTATGGGTCTGGGGTGATCCTCTGGGTCTGGGGGTGTTCCCGCGGGTCCCGCCGTGGGTCAGGGGTCCTGCTGTGGGTCTCGGGGTGTTCCTGTGGGTCTGGGGGTGTTCTTATGGGTCTGGGGGTGATCCTCTGGGTCTGGGGGTGTTCCTTGGGTCCCGCCGTGGGTCGGGGTCTCTCAGTGGGTCTGGGGGTGTTCTTGTGGGTCCCGCGCGGGTCAGGGGTCCCGCTGTGGGTCTGGGGGTCTCTCAGTGGGTCTGGGGCTGTTCCGCGGGTCCCGCCGTGGGTCGGGGTCCCGGCTGACGCCCCCCGCCCGCAGTTCCGCTCCTGCATGCTCAAGCTCGTGTTCTGCGGCCGGAGCCCGTTCGGGGACGAGGACGACGTGTCCGGCTCGTCCCAGGCCACGCAGGTGTCCTCGGTGTCCTCCAGCCAGGTGTCCCCGGCGTAGGGCCGGCCCCACAGCCCTGCCCCACGGCGGGACTGCCCCACGGCTCTGCCCCGCGGCGGCTCTGCCCCACAGCCCTGCCCCACGGCTCTGCCCCACGGCGGGCTGCCCCACGGCAGGACTGCCCCACGGCTCTGCCCCAAGGCTCTGCCCCGCGGCTCTGCCCCACGGCAGCCCCAGAGCCAGCCGGGGCTGCCCCACATCGGGCTCGACCCTATATCGGGCTCAGCCGCACGGATCTGCCCCATATCGGGCTCTGCCCCACATTTGGCTCTGCCACACGCCGGGCTTGGCCCTATATCAGATTCTTCCCTATATTGGGCTCTGCCCTACATCAGGCTTGGCGCTATATCAGGCTCGACCCCATATCGGGCTCTGCCCCACGGCTCTGCCCCACATTGGGTTCTGCCCCACATCAGTCTCGCCCCTCCCCCACCCGCTATGGGGCAGCCCCACGGCTCCGTTGTACATAACCCCCCGCATTAAACACTGGAGACGCAGCCGCTGCCTTTGCTTTGGGGGCCGCCCCACAAGTGCCCCACGGGTGCCCCCCGACCCACAGGTACCACCCCAAATACCCCACAAATACCCCAGACCCACAGGTACCACCCCAAACACCCCACAAATACCCCAGACCCACAGGTACCACCCCAAACACCCCACAAATACCCCACGAGTGTCTTCGCAGTGCCCCAAGTGCCCATAAACACCCCACAAGTGCCCCACAAGCGTCGTCACAGTGCCCCCAGCCCCACAAGTGCCCCAAAATGCGCCCGTGTTGCCCCCAAAATGCCCCCGCCGTGCCCCCAGGTGCCCCCGGTGCCCCCCGGTGCCCCCGCAGTGGGGCGCGCGGCCGAAGTTCTGCCAGTAGTGAGCTTTTTTCCAGGAAAAAGTTCAGAACTAGCGGAATTCCGGCCGCACGGCCCAGGGGGACACGCGGGGAGCACCTGCAGAGACACCCCATAGGCGACATCCTATAGGGGACACCCCGCAGGGACACCCCATAGGCGACATCCTATAGGGGACATCCCATAGGGACACCCCGCAGGGGACACCCCATAGGGACACCCATAGGGGACACCCCATAGGGACACCCATAGGGGACACCATAGGGACATCCTATAGGGAAGATCCTATAGGGGACAAGCAGAGAGGCACCCCATAGGGACACCCTATAGGGGACACCATAGGGACACCCCATAGGGACATCCTATAGGGGACTCACCCTAGGGGACACCCACAGGGTCACCCATAGGACACCCCATAGGGAACACGCAGGGGACACACCAAGGGACACCCTATAGGGGACACCCCAGAGGGCACCCCATAGGGACATCCTATAGGGGACATCTTATACGGGGGACACACCACAGGGGACACCCTATAGGGGACACCATAGGAACACCCCATAGGGGACATCCTATAGGGGACACCCCATAGGGACATCCCATAGGGAAATCCTATAGGGGACAGACCATAGGGACACCCTATAGGGACACCCCATAGGGACATCCTATAGGGACACCCTATAGGGGACACCCCATAGGGGACACGCGGGGGAGACCCCACAGGGACACCCTATAGGGGACACACCATCGGGACACCCCACAGGGACACCCCATAGGGTCACCCTATAGGGACATCCCATAGGGGACACCATAGGGGCATCATAGCAACACCCCACAGGGGACACCCTATAGGGGACACCCCACAGGGGGCACACGGCACCCATGGTGGCCCTTAGTGGCCCCACATCGGCTCGTGGTGGCCCCACAGTGACCCCCCGGCACCCACGGTGACCCCCAGCACCCGCCGGTGGCTCCGGTGGCCCCACGGCAGCTCCCGGTGGCCCCCCAGCCCCCCACGCCCCCCCCGGCACTTACCTGCCGCCCCCCGGGATGGGGAGGGAGAGACGGAGGGTGGGGGCAGCGCCCGCCCCTTGCCCCCCAATTTAGGGGGTTCCGACCGCCCCCAACCCAATCCCGGCCCCCAGAACCCGCCCGGAGCTGCCCCAGAGACCCTCCGGGACCCCCGGAACGGCCCCAAAACCCCCAGAACCTCCCCCAGAGACCCCCGAGAACACCCAGACCCCCCCCCCAGAGCCCTCCGGAGCTCTCCAGACCCCCCAACATCACCTCAGATCAGCCCCAGCTGCCCCCAAACCCCTCAGAACTGCCCCAAAACCCACCCCGACCCCCCTCCAAAACATCCCCCGAGACCCCCAGACCCCCCAAAACCGCCCCAGCTCCCCCGGAGCCCCCCAAGCTTCTCTCTCCGCCGCTCCGCGCCCCTTTTCCCCGGGGGATTAAAATTTCCGTGTCCCCCTAATCGGACTCCCCCGGGGCGACCCGAAAATCCCGGGATTAGGGGGCAGCTCCGGTCCCCCGGGGGGGGATTAAGGTCAGGCCTGGGGGTCCTTCTGGGGTGACCCCCTGGCAGCGCCCCCAACCCCGGGACCCCCGAGACCCCCGTGGGGGCAGAGGCAGGGGAGGAGACACCCTAGGACCCCAAATTCGCCCCCCCCGCTGGAGTTAATCCGCCCCCTCCCCCATCCCGGGTTAATTGCTAATTAGGGCTGCGGCTATTTTGGGGGCGGGCTGGGGGCGGCTCCCCGTGCCCCACTTGGCCCCGGGCCGGAGCCCCCGTGATGTAACGCGGCCCCGTGACCCCGATCCGCGCTTCGGGGGGCCCACCCCAAAATGTGGGTCAGGAAGGGCTCCGAGCCCCCGAGTGGGGCAGGACCCCAAAATGTGGGGCGGGGACTCCCCGGTGTGGGGTGGGAGGGTTCAGGACCCCGATGTGGGTCAGGACCCCCGCTGTGGAGGGACCCCCCGATGTGGGTCAGGATCTCCATGTGGGTCAGGACCCCCGATGTGGGTCAGAGCTCTGATGTGGGTCACGAGTGGAGCCGGGACCCCGCTATGGGGCAGGACCCTGATGTGGGGCAGGGTCCGGCTGGGTCACGTCCCGGGGGGGCAGCGCTGGTCCTGGGGGCTCAGCCCCACACTTGGGGGTCCCCGGGGAGCCCAGTCGGGAACTGGGGGTGGGGAATCAGCGCCGGGGTTTTGGGGGTTTCTGGGGCTCCCGGGGTTTCTGGGGGTCCCAGGGGCTCCCGGGGTTTTCGGGGTGCCGATTTCAATCCCGGGGTCCCGTTCAGATCCCGGGGGTCCCGTGGGGGCCAATTTGGATCCCGGGGGGCCAAATTTGGACCTCGGGGAGTGAAAACGATCCAGAAAACATCGAGCAGCTCGTGGTTAGCGCTGGGTTCGGGGGTCTCAGGGGTTTCGGGGGCTCCCGGGGGTTTCAGGGGCGCCGATTTCCATCCCGGGGGTCCCGTTCGGATCTGGCGGGTCCCGGGGGCCACAATTTGAAACCCAAATTTGGACTTCGGGAGTGAAAACGATCCAGAGAACATGGTGGTTAGCGCTGGGTTTGGGGGTCCCGGGGTTTTCGGGGGCGCCGATTTCCATCCCGGGGTCCCACTCGGATCTGGGGGGGTTCCGGGGGCACAATTTGAAACCCAAATTTGGACTTCGGGAGTGAAAACGATCCAGAGAACATCGTGATTAACGCTGGTTTGGGGGTCCCGGGGGGTTTCGGGGGGCGCCGATTTCCATCCCGGGGTCCCATTCGGATCCGGGGGTCCCGGGGGCACAACTGGGACCCCGGGGAGGGGGGAAGGGGGCCCAGCGCAGGAAACCGCGGGGGATTAAGGCTGGCGTCAATCCCATCAGCTCACCCCGGCTGCTCAGGTGAGCTCAGGGCGTCCCCGCATCCGCGCGGCCCCAATTAAGGGCTCAGCGACGGGATTTTGGGGGGTCCGGGCTAATCCGGGGCGGGGGGTTATAAGAGCCGGGGGCGCGGGTGGCCGGGGCAGTGGCGCTGGTGACACTTGGGGACAATGGCGACGGGCGTTTGGGACGGGGCGGTTACGCGCGCCGGGCGTCACGGCGACGACGACACCACGCGCGACAGCATCTTCACCTACACCAACAGCAACAACACGCGCGGTGAGCGGCGGGGACACGCGGGGACACGCGGGGACACGCGGGAGGGGCTGGGGAGGTTTTGGGGGTTTTGGGGAGTTTTGGGGTCGGCGGTCAAGGTACGGCAATGGTAGAGATGTATGCGGCGGGAGGGGCTGGGGACATCAGGGGACAGGGAGCGGCATGAAGGGATACTGGGGGACACTGGGGGGATACTGGAGGATACTGGGGGATACTGGGAGGAACGCTAGGGGACACTGCGGGAAGGGTTTGGGGGGAGTTTTGGCGATTTTTGGGGAGTTTTGGGGTCAATAATTGAGATTTGCCGATGGTAGTGACATATTTGGTGAATATATTGCGGACATGAGGGGACATCACGGGACACAGATGGACATCAGGGGACACGGAGGGACATCAGGGGACACTGGGGAGACACTGGGGAGGGGGTTTGGGGGAGTTTTGGGGCATTTTGGGGAGTTTTGGGGTCAATAATTGAGATTTGCCAATGGTAGTGACATATTTGGGACATGAGGGGACATTGAGGGGACACAGAGAGGCGTGAGGGACACAGATGGACATCAGGGGACATGAGGGACACGGGGGGGACATGAGGGACACTGGGGGAGGGGTTTGGGGAGTTTTGGGGCATTTTGAGGAGTTTTGGGGTCAATAATTGAGATTTGCCAATGGTAGTGACATATTTGGGACATGAGGGACATTGAGGGGACACAGAGAGGCGTGAGGGACACAGATGGACATCAGGGGACATGAGGGGACACGGGGGACATGAGGGATACAGAGGACATGAGGGACACTGGGGGTTGGGGTTTGGGGGAGTCTTGGGGAGTTTTGGGGTCAGTGGGCATCAATGGCAACAACGTGCGGTGACATGGAGGGACATGGGGGACACAAAGGGACGGGAGGGGACATGAAGGGACATGAGGGGACATGAAGGGACAGGAGAAGACGCAGGAGAAGCATTTTGGGGGAGTTTTGTGGGAGTTTTGGAGGTCAACAATCAAGACATATCAATGGCAGTGATGCTGTGGAGATGTGGGGGGACAGGAGGGGACACGAAGGGACACAAAGGGACACGAAGGGACACAAAGGGACATGAAGGGACACAAAGGGGACATAGTAGGAGCATTTTGAGGGAAATTTGGGGCAGTTTTGGTGTCAGTGACCATCCCCCACCGCCGCTGCCACCGCACACCGCGGGCACAGGGGGGACAGGAGGTGACAGGAGGGGACACAGAGGGACATGAGGGGACACAAGGGGACATGGAGGAACACAGGAGAATCATTTTGAGGGAAATTTGGAGGAGTTTTGGTGTCAGTGACCAACCCCCACCGCTGCTGCCTCCGCACACCGCGGGCACAGGGGGGACAGCAGGTGACACAAGGTGACATGAGGGGACACAGAGGGACATGAGGGGACACGAAGGGACATGGAGGAACACAGGAGAATCATTTTGAGGGAAATTTGGAGGAGTTTTGGTGTCAGTGACCATCCCCCACCGCCGCTGCCTCTGCACACCGCGGGCACAGGAGGTGACAGGAGGTGACAGGAGGTGACACGAGCGTCACCCGGCGACGCCACCACTGACCCCTGCCGCCCCCCAGGTCCTTCGAGGGCCCCAACTACCACATCGCCCCGCGCTGGGTGTACAACCTGACGTCAGCTGTGGATGATCTTCGTGGTGATCGCCTCGGTGTTCACCAACGGGCTGGTGCTGGTGGCCACGGCCAAGTTCAAGAGCTGCGGCACCCCTGAACTGGATCCTGGTGAACCTGGCCATCGCCGACCTGGGCGAGACCGTCATCGCCAGCACCATCAGCGTGGTCAACCAGATCTTCGGCTACTTCATCCTCGGCCACCCGCTGTGCGTCATCGAGGGCTACACCGTCAGCGCCTGCGGTCAGTCGGGGCGGGGCTGGGGGCAGCGGTCACTCGGGGCTGGGGGCAGTGGTTGTGGTCAGTCAGGGGTGTGGGGCAGTGGTTGTGGTCAGTCAGGGTGTGGGAGCAGCGGTTGTGGTCAGTCAGGGGTGGGGGCAGCGGTTGTGGTCAGTCAGGGTGTGGGGCAGCGGTTGTGGTCAGTCAGGGGTGTGGGGCAGTGGTTGTGGGTCACTCGGGGCTGGGGGGCAGTGGTTGTGGTCAGTCAGGGCTGGGGGGCAGCGGTCACTCAGGGCTGGGGGCAGCGGTTGTGGTCAGTCGGGGCTGGGGGCAGTGGTTGTGGTCACTCAGGGGTGTAGGGGTGGGATGAGGGGCAGGGATGTGGGTCAGAGATGAAGGTCAGGGATGTGGGGCAGAGATAGGGGCAGGGATGAGGGGCAGGGATGTGGGGCAGGGATGTAGGATGTGGGGCAGAGATATGGAGGCAGGGATGGGGACAGAGACATGGGTCAGGGATGTAGGGTGTAGGGGTGGGATGTAGGTCAGGATTGTGGGTCAGAGATGTGGGGCAGGGATGGGGGCAGAGATATGGGGTCAGGGATGAGGGGCAGGGATATGGGTCAGAGATATGGGGCAGAGATGTGGGGTGTGAGGCAGGGATATGGGTCAGAGATGTGGGGCAGGGATGTGGGTCAGAGATATGGGGCAGGGATGTAGGGTGTGGGGTGGGATGTGGATCAGGATTTCGGGTCACAGACGTAGGGCTGGGGTCAGGGATGTGGGGCAGGGACTCTCTATGGGTCCGGGCACTGTGGGGCAGCCCCATAACCGCCCCAAACCCCTCCCCAAGCACTCTGGTCCCTGGCCACTCACCCCACAGCAGCGACTGGATGTTATGGGGGCTGTCTATGGGGTTCTATGGGTCTGAGCCCTATGGGGCTGAATTCTACGGGTCCGGGCGCTATGGGGCAGCCCCATAACCGCCCCTAACCCCGCAGGCATCACGGCGCTCTGGTCGCTGGCCGCTCACCCCACACAGCACGGGCTGGGTGTTACGGGTTTTATGGGTTTGGGCTCTGTAGGGCCGTGTTCTATGGGTCTCTATGGGTCCGGGCGCTGTGGGGCAGCCCCATAACCGCCCCAACCCCGCAGGCATCACGGCGCTCTGGTCGCTGGCCATCATCTCCTGGGAGCGCTGGTTCGTGGTGTGCAAACCCTTCGGCAACATCAAGTTCGACGGGAAGCTGGCGATGGCGGGAGGTGCTGTTCGCCTGGGTGTGGGCGTGCGCCTGGACCGCGCCCCCATCTTCGGCTGGAGCAGGTGGGGAGGGGTCCCCGGGGTGGCAGAGGTGACACGGGGTCCCTGGGGCGGCAGAGGTGACACGAGTGTCCCCAAGCTGTGGGAGGGTCTGGGTAGGGTCTTGTTCTCGTGGGTCTGGTCTTGCCCCTCGAACTGCGCCCCCATGTTGGGATGGAGAGGGTGGGGGCGACACGAGGGTCCCTGGGGTGGCAGAGGCGACACGAGTGTCCCCGGGGTGGCAGAGGTGACACGAGTGTCCCCAAGCTGTGGGAGGGGTCTGGGTGGGGGTCCCATAGTCGTGTGGGTCTGTTCTCGCCCCCGGACCGCCGCCCCCATGTTGGGCTGGAGCGGGTGGGGGCGACACGAGTGTCCCCAGGGGTGGCAGAGGTGACACGAGTGTCCCCAAGCTGTGGGAGGGGTCTGGGTTGGACTCCTGTTCTCGTGGGTCTGGTCCTGCCCCGAACCGCGCCCCCATGTTGGTCTGGAGCGGGTGGGGAGGGTCCCCAGTTCTGGGGAGGGGTCTGGGGGTGACACGAGGGTCCCCGGAGGAAGTTTGGGGTGACACGAGTGTCGCCAGGGTGTCACAGGGCGTACACGAGTGTCCCCAGGGGAGTTTAAGGTGACGCGAGGGTCCCCAAGAGAGGTCTGGGGGTGACCTCGAGGGTCCCCAGGGGTCCCCATGACCCGAAGCCCCCCGAGGATTTTGGGGTGTCCCTCTGTGACCCCTGACCCCTGATGTCGCCTCCTCCCCACATATTGACCCCACAGGAGTGACCCAGGTGTCCCCAAGGGGTCGGGGTGACCCGGTGTCCCCAGGGTGGCTCCAGGGGTGACCCCTCGAGGGTCCCCATGACCCGGAGCCCCCGAGAATTTTGGGGTGTCCCTCTGTGACCCCTGACCCCTGGGCAGGTACTGGCCCCACGGGCTGAAGACCTCGTGCGGGCCGGACGTGTTCAGCGGCAACTCGGACCCGGGTGTCCAGTCCTACATGGTGGTGCTGATGGTCACCTGCTGCTTCTTCCCCTGTCCGTCATCATCTTCTGCTACCTGCAAGTCTGGATGGCCATCCGCGCGGTGAGCACCTGCCCCCCAAAAAATCCCCACCCCGAAAAGTGTTGGGAGAAAAAAAAATAAATTGAAAATTAAAAAAAAAAAAAGCAAGAAAATCCGGCTCAAAAAAAAAAAATACAACCCAAAAAGGAATTAAAAAAAGGAAAAGCAAGAAATCCTGGCTAAAAATAAATAAATTCAAAATTCTCAAACAAAACTGCAAAAAAATCACCTAGGACTCCCCAACGACGCTCATAACTCCCCGTGTCCCCTCAACATGTGGGGCCCAGCAGGAGTCACCCCACCCCTACACCCCCAAACCCCTATAGCCCCCTTTAAACCCCCAAACCGCTCTTTAACCCCATGATACCCCCATGATACCTCTAAATCCCCAGGACTCCCTAACCTCACATGACCCTTATAACCCCATGATTGCCCCTCCAGGACCCCCAGACCCCTCTCTGTCCCCCTAGGGGCTACAAAGCCCCTTAACACCCCCAAACCCTACAATACACCCCTAACGCCCCCAGGACCCCCCCCTAACCCCCTCGCCCTCCAGGTCGCTGCCCAACAAAAGGAGTCACTTCACTCGCCTATACGCCCCCTTTATCCTCCCTAAACCCCTCAAACCCCATGATACCCCCCCGAGGACCCCCCAAACCCCACAATAACCCCTAATCCTGGACCCCCAAACCCCTAACCTCTCCCCGCAGGTGCGCCCAGCAGAAGGAGTCACCCCACAATAACCACCCCAGACTCCTCTATAGCCCCCTAACGCCCCCAGGACCCCCAGCTAGCCCCTCCCCCAGTGGTGGCCGCCAGCAGAAGGAGTCACTTACAATAGCCCCAAAGCCTACACATAGCTGCCCCAAACCCCACAGCTAGCTCCCCTGACCCCCCCAGGCCCCTAGCCCCTAGCCCCTCTCCCGCAGGTGGCCGCCCAGCAGAAGGAGTCGCCTCTATAAATACCCCAAACCCTACAATAACCCCCCCCAAACCCCATATAAGCCCCTAATGCCCTCCCAGGACCCCCTAACCCCCCTCTCCCGCGGGTGGCCGCCAGCAGAAGGGGTCACCCCTATAACCCCCAG